>CM076570.1:1435282538-1435490339 GCA_034641835.2 Pinus albicaulis
CTCTGCCTTCTTCTGTTTTATTGAAAGTTGTAGGTGGCATTTTGGTAGATGAGGAGGATTCAATTAGCCTCTGATGTGGCAGTGGAGGCTTTTTGGACTGATAGATTTCTTTGTTTTATCCTAAAACACCTTTAATCTATCTTTGCTCTGTGTTTTAGGCCTAATCAGGTTTAATTTCTGTCTTTTGGTCTTCATACTGTCTTTAACTATGTGGATTTTTCCTTTGATAGTCAAATTTATGCCTTAATCCCTCAAAACTGTGTTTAAAATCATTAATCTTCACTTTTTCTATGATTTTATCCTTTGACATTGATACTCTTCGGCTGTTTGATATTCACTGTGTTTTGCAGGCGCGCAGAGGTTTTGTGACTTCACAAATGCTCATGAGGCACAGGTGGAATCATAATTTGAATCACGTGGATTCACCTTCTTCATGAATAAATGGCCTGGAGATCGTCATCCTTGGCTTTTGTTTCATTTTAAAACTGCGAACAAAACCTTAATAACCTGCAAAAAACGAACAAAAATTAAGAAAATCCGTGAAAAATGGGTTAAATGATGCTTTGGAGATGAGGTTTTAATCGTGGTCGTCGATCCATATCAATCGATGATCGATATTTCTCGATGGGTTTCGATGGGGAGGCGGTCGGATGGATGAGGGTCAGATTAAGTCTGGGCCATTGATCTAGGTTGATCAACGGCTGAGATCAATCAGGGAGTTTATAATGCGGAGGGGGTAACATTATAATGAAATGGAAGAAAATGTAATAAAAAAGGGAAAAAACCTTTGGCAGAAGCGAAATGGGGCTAAAATGAAGTTTGGACGTAGAATGAATGAGAGCTGTTGATCTAGAATGATCAACAGTCGGGATTCTTTGAATGGGGTGTTTGGGAGCAGAGGAGATAGGTGATGGCTTGGTGGGGAAAAATAATCAGAACTGTCGATCTTCAGAGATTGACGGCAGAGAAGTATTGGTGAATTGTACGGGGAGAAAATGAAGGGGCAAGGACATGAGGTTTCAAAGCAATCTGGGCCATTAGATTGAAACAATGGACGACTACGATTAAAGGAGGAAAATCAATGTAATGGGGAAAGGTGGTTTTAGTGGAAACAACTATTGGTTTCGCGCTTCTTAGAAGTGGTTTGGAAAATCTTCAAAAAAAACGCGATATGCCTCGCTGCCTGACATGCATCCCTTAGAAAACCACTTTTTTCGTTTTTTTTCTTGGCGTTAAACTCTGGATGCAAAAAAAATGCGAAACTCATTTTAGGACATTGGATGAAGGGGCGCAGATCCGACGGTGCGGATCGCACGCGACGGAGGGTAAGATGCACGGACAGAAAGGTAGGTGGGGTCAAATTGGTTTATATCCTGACAGTTGGATCTTGGGCATGGACGGTCGAGATCTATTGATGGGGAAAAAAGAAAAGGGTGAAGTGCAAAGAGTGGAAGCAATGTGGACCGTCCGATCTAAAAATATCAACGACAGAGATTAAATTGGAGGTCGGGATGGTGGAGGCTTATGTGATATAAGAGTGGGATGCAATGCGATGCTGGCCTTTGGATCTGACAAAATGGACGGTTACGATTAAATCGCATTGCAAAATAGGAAAAAGGAAAAAACGTCAGGGCTTTTGTATTTGCGATATGCGATTAAGCGTTGGCCATTGGATCGGTTTGAGAGATCAACGGTCAGGATTAAATCGTGGAAGACATCAGCGGAAGGCATCAACTGTAGGTTCTTGTGGATTCGACGGCTGAGATTAAATCGGAAGGATTTGCGTCAGAGGAAGAAAAGGAAGGATAAGAAAAGAGTTGTGATGCGATGTTGCGCTGATCATCGGATCATAAGGATGATCGACGACTGAGAGTGAATTGGAGGGATCGCATCGGAACTTTGAAAAATATGAAAAAGGGAATGACTCATGCAGATTTTGCGATGCGATGAGCCGATGACCGTTGATCGGTTTAGATCGACGGTCGATATTTGGTGCAAATTTGAACTGTCGTGTTTTATCAAAACACAATGAAAAGTCGGGTTTTTTATAAAATACAAAGGAGAAAAAGGTTTTGATGGGGTTCGGAGAAGAGTTTAGGCCCTTTAAGCACCCGTTTGTGGGGCTTAAGGTCCTATGAGGAAGGGGCCTACCAGAGTTAAGCCCTCGGGGGCTGAAGAAAATATTATATGGTAAAAGGGTATTTTGGCCTAAAAACCAGAGTTTTTAAAGGCAATTTAGTGGTTCCGATAGGGGAAAGAAGGCATTTTTAAACCAAATAACAGAGAGACATAAGGTTTAAAAGGGATTTTGGAGTATTTTTGAAGGTTGACAGAAGCTTATGGAGGAATTTTATGAAGAAAAAGGGGGTGAAAAATGGGGTTATTCATGAGTGAAAGGAGGGGTAAAATGAAGGGGAAAATGGGTTTTTTAAGCAGTCTTCTTTAGGCAAACAACATATTTTTAAGGTTTTTGAGGGAAACAACAGTGAATATTAACTAAAGGATTAGTTAACTTCATAAGACTTTAAGAACTAACAATTTGGCATGAATTGTCTCTTAAAGGCTAAAAAAGATTTTAGCCACCATTTGATATGACAATTTTTTATAGGTGGCTAACAGCGGCTCCAACTTGGGATGGAAGCTCCTTGGAGGTGTCAAGAACCTTAGATAATTCTTCTTTGGAAGCTGATCAATGCCTCATCCATTGGGCTGTAATTTTCCTTCCTTTTTTGATCTTCTTTTGCTCTAACAATGTTAGCAGCCATTAAAAACAATGGAATTCTATCAAAACAAGATTTCTACCTACCCAATCCTAATGATCTAACATTTTTCTTCTTTTAGAGTGCATTTGGATTGGAAACTCTTTTTACAAAAAATTTATTCTTTTGAAAGCATAAAACTAGTCTATTTATACTCTTATTTCTCCATGAACTCAGATTAAGCAGTTGAGTTCATAAGCTTCTCTACCTAACTACACTTTGTCAGGATTAGACTGTCTGATAGAATTTATTCTCTAAATTCTAAAACAAAAATTTAAAAGCAGACAAGTCAGGATTAAGCAGTCTAACTTGCTGTTGGTCTATGGCATAAAAAAAAGCTGCACATAGACTAAATTTTCAAAAAAGTAAAACAAAATGGTGAAGGCTTAAGATCTCAAAACTAAAGAACATCCTTCAAATTTCTTCAGCTCTGTTTTTGACTTGTTTGAGCTATTTTCTTTTTATTTTCTGGTTCAAGTTTTGGGCATATTAGAACCAGTTTGCTTCTATCCTTGGCTCAAGATTTGATCTAGTTAGAGCCATTCTTTCTTTTTGGAATTCAGAGGTTCAGATTTTGAGCTTGTTTGAACCCTTTTTTCTTCTATCCTAATCTACCTAACTGATAAGCCAAGATTGAGCTGTTTGGAAAATCCATTTCACTAACCTATCAGCAGTAAATTTAAAACTAATTAGTCATGATTAGGCTGTATGACTAACTAGAAGTGTGTTACTTAGGAGTGGCATTTGAGCTTGCACACTTTCAAATTTTGTTTCTCTTTTTTGGTATGGGGCTATACCTTTCTTGTTTTCTCTCTGCCCTCTGTTCTATCTTCTATTTTTTTTGTATTTTTCTTTTTCTTCAAAGAAGAAAACAACAAGTATCTAAATGCTCAAAGGCTGAGCTTTATTGAAATTCCTATCTAACCTATTCTGTCTTGGAATATTTACATTTTTATATGATACAAAAGTGCCAATGTAGCTAGTTGAGTAGTGACAAAAAGGAAAAGAAATTCTTGCTGCTTGTCAGGGGTATCCATAGTACATTTTGAAGATTAATCTTCAAAACCAAGGCTATCATAGAAGGTGACAACTTTTCATGAATTTGGCTCTTGCAAAGGATCCATGCTTGATAATTTGAGCCAGTTGGGGCCTCCACACACTCTTCCAAAGGATCAACAAAGAAAAGATGAAGATTCTCTTCTTTTTGGCCCTCCATAGTTGGTGGATTGTCTGCTTCTAAGACATTAGCTTTGAGGACTATATATTCAATATGTTTCTTGGAAGCATCATCATCCTTAAATTGAAAATAAACAAGCAGTGAAATTTCTTATTTCTCTAAATCTATGCTTGCTTCTGATAAAAATTCAGGTTCTTTGAATGATAGATTGATATCAGTAATGGGAGAAGTTTCTTCTTGAGAAGATGGTGCATCCTCAATAGGATAATCTTCTATTTGTTTTTCTCCCTAAAAGGCTTGCCAGTATCTTTTATTTTTTGGGATATCTGGTCTGAATTTTTCTTGAATTGTATATTGTTTTCTCTCCCAAGGTCTCATACATGTACTAGCAACAAGGGCTAATCCACTAGAAAAACTATTTTGGTCTTTAGGAACAAGGATAAGTTGGAATTATTTGAAATTTTTTAACAAATCCATGGCATCATCCTTATAGGCTCTAAGTCTGGGATGTTTAACCATGAATGCTTCTTTCACTAGTCTAATTACCAATTCCGCATTTCCATGAACTGTTATCTTCTAGGCTTTGAAGTTCTTCAATAAGTGCAACCCTAAAAGAAGTGCCTCATACTCTACTATGTAAGTTGTGCCTTGAAAACTCAATTTATATGAATGGGCTTCAGAATTATTGTTTTCTGTATTGTAAAGCCATATTCCTGCACCCGCACTAGTTTTAGTACATGATCCATCAAAATTAATACTCCAAAGAGGACTAGTTTCAATATTATCATTAATTTCCTTACTATTCTCTTTGTCTTGAGTGCCATTAGATTGTTCTATGGAATAGGCACTATTTTCGTGGTTGTCTTGTTTGAATGAAGGTTTGGAGGGTAGCTGCTTGCTTAGTATTTGATCAATTTGTTCTTCTGTCAAAGGAGGGATCCCTCTTTCAGCATAAGCAGAAATACAACTACCCTTTTTCTTTTCATCTAGAAAAGAACTTTCTAAATATGTACAACAAAGTTCTCTATGTGAATGGAAAAGAGTATTTGTTTTGGAAAAATTTTCAGAGACTGGCTGTTTATTAATAGTCTGATCTATTTCTTTTTCTGTCAAAGGGGAAGATGTTTCTATGTTCCTTTGAACAAGAGTACAATAGTTCTCTGTCTCTTGTGAAGACTGATTTTGAGGCAGGATGTCTTCTTGAGCCTCAGCTATAAGGGATGATGAATCATTATTTGGGTTTGCAAGGATATCTTGAGGAATGTCCTTTATTTCTTGGTTAATTTCTTCCTCAACTGATTCATCTATGTTCTTATAATTCTTCAATAAGATATTAAACTCATGAATGGATATTAAAAGATCTTCAGGATGTATTTGTTCCAAATATTCATCATTATCTATAATGTGTTGGGTGATGTTTTGTGATGGATCATAATGTGTTTCACCCCATGATAATGATGTAGTGTTTTCTTTATAGTTCTCATAAAACAAATATTCAATGTCCTTTAAAGAAAACAAACTACTAGATTTCAACCATTCATACCAATCCCTAGCTTTTCCTTCTAATGTTAGCATGAACATTTTCATTAGGCAATATTCATGCCATTCAATTTTCAACCTCCATACATGTATGTGAAATTTGATAAGATGTAATAGTGAGTTATCAAACTTTTCACCCTGAAAAACAGGAAGGTTATCATCCCAATTCACCTGGGGCATCTTGTGTGGAAACCCAGGGATATGATCTCTACTCATTGGGGCATATCTTCATTGTATCCTTGGAATCATGTTTGTAAATCAAGAAAGAGGTAACTGAGTTTGTTCAATCAGTTCAAGGTCTTCTACCAGTGGAGTCATTTGGTCTTTTGGGAGTTATAGAGTGTGGAGTCGACAGGTGGAAAATTTTTAGCTCTTAAGGAGGTAAAATGTTTTATGGTTCCACCACCATGTTTATTATGAATACCAATCTAAAGAGATTATGGGTATTCTGAGTTTTTTTAGTCCTATGGTTTCTAAGGGTGTCCTAAATCTGTTTCAACACTTAGCTAGGGTGATGAGACAAAAAGAGTTTACTCTTATGGCTTAGCTAGCTGATTTATTCAAGGTTTGATAAGGTCTATGAGAATCGTAAGGGTTACTTAGTTTGTCACTGATTCAAATAAGTCCTATCATGATTATCATTTTCTTTGGTAGTGCTTGAAGAGAGCTTCTTATACTGCACTGAATGCTGAGTATCTTGTTTTAAGGATTTTGCTCAGAAGTCCCCAGTGGAGTCGCCAGAATGTTAGGTCTCTGTAATTTGAAAGATTGGAAAATACAAACTACAAAGCCTACATATGAACCACTTTGGGATTCTAGGATCTAGCCCTCCTAAATACAGAGAGGGATCTCTCTATAAGTGCAAAGATTGATTAATCTTTAAAGGCCTTTAGTGTGGTATTAGGCTAGTTATTAAGAACAAGGGGTTTTGTTTGGTTTTGGTTGGGCAAAGATATATGAAGGTGAAGGAAGTCTAAATGAAGGGTGAAGGTGTATGAAAGTGAAAGATTGATTCAGCTAACAAGATAGGCAAGAAGCAGCTTCAATCCATTGGTCTATGGAGTCATAATAGGATTTAATTGAAACAACAAAGTTCAAGAGTGGTCCATGGGGCAAGTCATCTATGTCAAAAGATCTCTTTAAGTTGATTTTATGGAATGGAATGAAACAATAAGAAGGGGAATAAAAAAAATGAAGAACAAAGAGCAGCCGAAGATCAAGTAAGTACTTTGAAACTATCCTGCTTTTGGCATGCACTAAGAAAGACATAAAAGTTATCTAAGATCAGGTAAGTACTTTGAAACTAGCCTGCTTTTGATGCACCTTCAATAGAAAACATTTAAAACACATAAAATAGCTTAAGATCAAGTAAGGACTTTGAACCTATCCTGCTTTCAGCATATTCAAAAGGAAAACATTCAAGATAAACATAAAAAGTAGTCTAAGATCAGGTAAGGACTTTGAACCTATCCTGCTGTCAACATACTCTTAGGGAAAATTTCAAATAACCTTTGGAGGAAGAACTAGAAGACAGGGCAAACCATAAACTTTCCTAGTCCAACTCTACATAGCAAGTAATGAAAATAACATTCAAGAACAACGTTTAAAGTTTAGACAGTAAGACGTGGGAACACCAACATTCATTAACTTCTTGGACTGTATTAAATCATTCCTAAATACACAATTGGAAGAAAACATAAAGATAAAGCTTATCAGTGAGAGTAGGGTACTTGTAACAGTAAATCATAACTCTATATTTGTTGTTCTTTATCAGAGAAGGTGGACATAGTGGAAACAAAAATAAAATAACAATTTACAATAAGAAACACATCACCGTTGACATAGACCAGGATCCCATAAATCAAATTGTATTTGATGTTCAAACCAGTTACAATCATCAAGTCCAGGGGTTCTCTACAGCTTCAAACTTCTCATCTCAACTTAGGTATCTTCAATTACAAACAGTGCTTATAGTAGCTTCAAAAAACTATTTACATGCAACAGATATTCAGAGACCAACCTTTATCTCATCTTCTACAGAACTATTTATAGAAGAAATGAGGAGGTGGGATGAGAGAAAAGATCTCTAGGCTCAATTAATACAGTTTAATGCTTCTTGGCCTTTGAAGGGCTCAATGGAGAAGCTTTCTGACATCTCCTCTGTATTAATTGATTTTTATTAAGTATTAAGCATGCTGGGCAGATTTTGTTGACTTAAAAAACTCTTGATGCAAGTTAGCAATAACTCTGGCTATCTTTTAGGAAAAATATCACTGACTGAGGCAATAACTCTGCCTTCTTCTGTTTTATTGAAAGTTGCAGGTGGAATTTTGGTAGATGAGGAGGATTCAATTAGCCTCTGATGTGGAAGTGGAGGCTTTTCGGACTGATAGATTTCTTTGTTTTATCCTAAAACACATTTAATCTGTCTTTGCTCTGTGTTTTAGGCCTAATCAAGTTTAATTTCTGTCTTCTGGTCTTCATACTGTCTTTAACTGTGTGGATTAGGCCTTTGATAGTCAAATTTATGCCTTAATCCCTCAAAATTGTGTTTAAAATCATTAATCTTTATTTTTGCTCTGATTTTATCCTTTGACACTGATACTCTTTGGCTGTTTGATATTCACTGTGTTTTGTTGTGTTTTGGAGGCACGCAGAGGTTTTTTGACTTCACAAATGCTCATGAGGCACAGGTGGAATCATAATTTGAATCCTGTGGATTCACCTTCTTCATGAATAAATGGCTTGGGGATCGTCATCCCTGGCTTTTGTTTCATTTTAAAACTGCGAAAAAAACCTTAATAACCTGCAAAAAATGAACAAAAATTAAGAAAATCCGTGAAAAATGGGTTAAAGGCTGCTTTGGAGATGAGGTTTTAATCGTGGCCGTCAATCCAGATCAATCGACGATCGAGATTTCTCGATGGGTTTCGATGGGGAGGTGGTTGGATGGATGACAGTCAGATTAAGTCCGTGCCGTTGATCTAGGTTGATCAATGGCTAAGATCAATTAGGGAGTTTATAATGTGGAGGGGGTAACATTATAATGAAATGGAAGAAAATGTAATAAAAAAGGGAAAAAACCTTTCGTGGAAGCGAAATGGGGCTAAAATGAAGTTTGGACGCAGAATGAATGAGAGCCGTTGATCTAGAATGATCAATGGTCGGGATTCTTCGAATGAGGTGTTTGGGAGCAGAGGAGATAGGTGATGGCTTGGTGGGGAAAAATAATTAGAACCGTCGATCTTCAGAGATCGATGGCGGAGAAGTATTGGTGAATTGTTCGGGGAGAAAATGAAGGGGCAAGGACATGAGGTTTCAAAGCAATCTGGGCCGTTAGATTGAAACAATGGATGGCTACGATTAAAGGAGGAAAATTAATGTAATGGGGAAAGGTGGTTTTAGTGGAAAAAACTACTGGTTTCGCGCTGTTCAGAAGTGGTTTGGAAAATCTTAAAAAAAAACGTGATATGCCTCACTGTCTGACACACATCCCTTAGAAAACCACTTTTTTCGCATTTTTTCTTGGCGTTAAACTCCGGATGCAAAAAAAATGCGAAAATCATTTCAGGCCATCGAATGAAGGCGTGTAGATCCGACGGTGCGGATCGCATGCGACAGAGGGAAAGATGCATAGACGGAAAGGTAGGTGGGGTCAAATGGCAGTTTATATCCTGAGCGTTGGATCTTGGGTATGGAAAATCGAGATCTATTGATGGGGAAAAAAGAAAAGGGCGAAGTGCAAAGAGCGGAAGTAATGTGGACCGTCCGATCTAAAAATATCAACAACGGAGATTAAATCGGAGGTCGGGATGGTGGAGGCTTATGTGATATAAGAGCGGGACGCGATGCAACGCTGGCCTTTGGATCTGATGGAATGGACGGTCAGGATTAAATCGCATCGGAAAATAGGAAAAAAGAAAAAGCCCTGGGGCTTTTGTGTTTGCGATATGCAATTAAGTGCTGGTCGTTGGATCGGTTTGAGAGATCAACAATCAGGATTAAATCGCGGAAGACATCAGAGGAAGGTAGAGGGGGGAGCGCAATTGAATCTCAACCATCGGTTCTTGTGGATTCAACAACTAAGATTAAATTAGAAGGATCTGCGTCAGAGGAAGAAAAGGAAGGATAAGAAAAGAGTTGCGATGTAATGTTGCGCTGACCGTTGGATCATAAGGATGATCGATGGATGAGATTGAATTGGAGGGATCACATCGGAACTTTGAAAACTATGAAAAAGGGAATGACTCATGCGGATTTTGTGATGCGATGAGCCGATGACCGTTGATTAGTTTAGATTGATAGTCGATATTTGTTGCAAATTCTTACTGTCAGGTTTTATCAAAACACAATGAAAAGTCAGGTTTTTATAAAATAAAAAGGAGAAAAAGGTTTTGACGGGGTTCGGAGAGGAATTTAGGCCCTTTAAGCGCCCGTTTGTGGGGCTTAAGGTCCTATGAGGAAGGGGCCTACCAGAGTTAAGCCCTCGGGGGCTGAAGAAAATATTATATGGAAAAAGGGTATTTTGGCCTTAAAAACAGAGTTTTTTAAGGCAATTTAGTGGTTCCGATAGGGGAAAGAAGGAATTTTTAAGCCAAATAACATAGGGACATAAGGTTTAAAAGGGATTTTGGAGTGTTTTTGAGGGTTGATAGAAGCTTATGGAGGAATTTTATGAAGAAAAAGGGGGTGAAAAATGGGGTTATTCATGAGTGAAAGGAGGGCTAAAATGAAGGGGAAAATGGGTTTTTTAAGCAGTCTTCTTTAGGCAAACAACAGATTTTTTAGGTTTTTGAGGGAAAAAATAGTGAAGATTAACTAAAGGATTAGTTAACTTCATAAGACTTTAAGATCTAAAACTTTGGCATAAATTGTTTCTTAAAGGCTAAAAAAGATTTTAGCCACCATTTGATATGACAAATTTTTATAGGTGGCTAACACTACCATTTCTGATGGATGGATTTGCATGATTGTTTTCTGCCACTCCATGATAGTCCGCATGTGGCTTCTCCACATATTGAGGCTCATCCTTGGGAACCAAGAGTTCCTCCTCTGCATGCAAATCCAACTCCCTCTCAAGGGACAATCACATGGCTTTCTCCTCGTCAAATTTTATATCCTGTCACACAATAGTCATTCTGTTATTTTGAAAATACACCCAATAGTTGTGGGGAGTTTTAGTGTACCCACAAAAATCCCAATCTCAGCTGTGGGTTCTAGCTTCTTCCTGGCATCTTTGGTCACATGCACATAAACAAATGAGCCAAAAATCTTAAAATGTGAAACATCAAGTTTCTTACTAGTGAAAGCCTCTTCTAGTGTATTCATGCCAAGTATCTTATGCGGACAATGGTTCTGTGCAAATACTGTAGTGTTGCATGCCTCTACCCACAGATGCATTGGTAGTCCCTGATCATGCAACATCGCTCTTGTTGCACCCACAATCATTCTGTTCTTTCTTTCAGTAATCCCATTCTTCTGTGGGTTATGAGGCGCTATCAGTTCTATCTGAATTCCTTATTTACTACAGAAGTTCTTGAATTCATTAGAGATGTAACCACCATTATCGCTCTTTATAGCCTTCACATGCTTCCCTGTGTCTTTCTCCACCAGTGATTTGAACTCAAGAAACTTTGAGAACTTATGATCTTTCTTCTGGATGAATTAGATCCAGCACTTCTGATAAAATTCATCAACAAATATCACATAGTACTTATGTTTTTCTATCGAATAAATAGATAATGGTCCACACATGTCTATGTGAACTCTCTCAAGGATCCCCTAGGCTCAGTTCTCCTTCTCATGAAAGGTGACCTTTACATATTTTTCCATAGTACATCCATTGTGTTGAGAAAAATACTGAGGGGGGGGGGGGTGAATCAGTAATTAGGGCTGAACAATTTTTCTTTTCTTTCTCTTAAAACCTTATGTTACAGTACTGCATTCAACATGTATGTCCAGATATATGTCTTTACTTAGAGCATTGCATCAGATAAGCATTAAGCATGAACAGAAATAACAGAACAAACCATCAAACATACACAACACATATGAACATTAGGATTTAAGGTGGAAACCCAATTTGGGAGAAAACCACCGCTGCTGTAATCTGAGTCTTCAATATTTATTACAGAGAAAACTTTTTACAATATATGCTGGTGCAGACTTATACCAGCACGCAGGCACCCACCTGCAGAAGGCTACAATCTTCTCTCATTTACTAGCTACCACTGGAAGGGAGCTACAACCCCCTTTCTGAAGGCTTCGACCCTCAGTCCTACTGCGGACCTCGTTTCATCAATTTTCATACTGGAACCACCAGTTTCCATACGACATACCTTGCCGGTCACCAGATATTTTCTATATACTTACACCAGTTTTTCATGATATCGTCCGTCATTCAAACCGGAGATTCATCATCGTCAGATCATCATCCTCATGGGTGCATCGTAGTCTCAGATTTATCAGTTAAGAATAGAACTCGCCCATACATATATTCTTTTGATAAAATTTATTCACAATCCTTACAATGGACACGTAGTTCTTTATTTTTCTTCTCCTTATATAGTTTTTCCCTTTATTAAAACCTTGAGTCAAAACCACGAACCACTAATGGTATTCCTCTGACAGTATTCCTTTTAGTTTACCCCATGGGGCTTTTGATCTCTTTTTAACTTTTATTTATCAATTTAAAGAAATTGATAAATAAATATATTTACAATTTTGACCAGAACTTAAGGATTAAAGTTAACCCTTCGCATTTTAACCCTTCCAAATAATATGGTAAACCTTTGACCCCGGGCCCACAAATATAGTCAATAATCAATCAAATACGCACATGGTACCATAGCTAAACTCCGCGCAAGTCTAGCGTCCGATCACCGTTAGATTAGCAAGCTTCCAGATCAACTGTGTATATGCATATCGCTCGACCTCCAATACTGATCGTTAACATGTGATGAACCACCGTACCTATGTTAATCTTTGTGCACCTTCAACAAATGACAACCATCCGATGACCCCTTCCCAGATCAACGGCGCTCAACGATATCGCTGGGCGTCCTGGGTCAAAATATAACGCGCGATGGCGCATAGTAAAAAGTGGTTTTGTATAAACGTACAGGGACGCGTGTCGCCCGTTCTATGGAATCGCTCCCTACCTTTTGAATACCGCTTGCCCGTTGAAAGTGGTGCGATAAAAACCATAAACCGCCTTCACTGTTCCTCCTTCATGGTTCTGCCCTTCACTCAAGGTTCCGTTTCTACTTGTACATTCAAAAACATCATATCTCTGCCACCATTAAGTTCTTCAATGGATACACTGAATGCCTTGAGAGCCCCCTATATATTCAACCAAATAGTTCCACGACTGCAAATATAAAACTAAGCCAAATCTTCATTACAAGAAGGTCGCATCCTGGAATTCGAATCCTACCACCATGATTCTTCAACAGGGTTTCACTTTTAACTCCATTCGTAGAGACTCATTAGAGATTCAGAGGATCACATATAATACACATATCCCTAAAAATGATTTCATTCTTCTTCGGGTACCATAGGTATCCTCTTGTCTCTTCCTTGCAGCTCTCCCTTTTTTTTTTTCATCTCCTTTGCAATCTGTATTAAACCCCTAATTCAATTCTACTGCTCCTGTCTTTGCCAATTCCTTTGCCATCAATGACAATATTTCCAACACATTGCATGTGTTTGACTGTGCAAGTGTACACTTGGGAAGACCTATATAAATCTGCTGCATGACTTTTAAGGCTTCGTGGTGAATATGGCCTAATCTCCTATGCCATAACTCGCCCTTAGCCCGACTCACCACTTTGTCCGCCTTACCCATCAATGTTGTGCAGCCATATACATCCAGCTTATATATATTATTAACTCAAATCCCAATCTTCTTGGCTTGTCCTGTTGTTTTGTGTCACTAGAAAGCTTTTCCTTCACTGAAAACAACATCATAGCCTCTACCCTCCAACATTGCAACTTATACCAAATATTTCTTCAAGCCTGGTACATGCATTACATATTTTAATTGAAAGGGTTTACCTGACAGTCTATGGAAGGTAATGGTACCAATCCCGGTAGCACTGTACCACCCGTCATCACCCATTTCAATATGCATCTTGAGGTCCTTCTCCTCCAAGCTACTGAAAATTTCTTTGGCTCTCGTCATGTGAAAGGATGCACCACTATCCAAATACCACACAAATCCCAATGCACTTGACACCATGCATGCAATTAATGAGAAGTAAAGAAAATTTCAAGGCAAAAGCCTCACCAGCTATATATCCTGAAGCCTTCTTGTTCTTTTTCTTTTGTGGACAGTTAGTAGCATAATACCCATGCTCGTGACAGTGAAAAAAATTCACTCTAGACATGTCGCGCTTATTTCCATCTTTGGACTTGGATTTGGAATGGAACTTCTTTCCTTCCACCTTCTTCGCCTTGGCAGCCAAAGAAAAATCTCCTTCATCTTCATCTTAGATGAATATCCATCTTTGGTGTTCCGTCTGAACTCCTCCTGTACCAAATCTGACCATAGTCATTCACAATCTAGTAGCTTTTCCCTTCCATTGATAGAGTCTTGATAACTATGCCAACTCTTTAGAAGTCCTAGGAGAGACAGACTCACCAAATCATCATTAGCGACAGTAATGCCAACACTCCCCAACTCATCCCGACATTGGACAAACTTTGTTAAATATTTTGTCATGGAGTCGCCTTTCTCCATCTTGATCTTCCTGAGTTTATCTTTCAGTGCCAATTTCCTATGGTCACTGCTACTTTGAAATAGATCCGTCAAAGCTTTCCACATATCATATGGTGTCGCTTTTCCATGGATACTTGAGACAATGTGGTCTCGTACTCCCTCCAGTAGGATCCTCCTTGCCTTTGCCACTTTCTTTTGCCATGCATCAATATTTGTAGCATCTGTCACAACGCAATTTAGGATCATCATTGTTAATGAATTCCTTTAAGCCATTGTCTTCGAGTAATGCCTCCATCCTATCCTTCCAAGAAATATAGTTAGATATTCCCTCAAGTGCATACTCCAATCTCAAACCATTGAAAGCCATTTCGATCCCGAATCAGTTGTAGCACCAAGAAAGTCTTTCTACAGATTCAAATTCTATTTAGTCACAAACTCAACTCCTCCTCCACTATTGTGATTTCCTGTGCTCTGATACCATGTAGAAATTATATAAAAAGCATGTATATCATGGATTCAATCTGATCTAACAATGTGATAAAGCTAGATACTGAATCAATTCTAAAAATCAATTGCGGAATTAAAAAGACAATCGCCAATCACATGAAGCAAAGAAGAATCAATAAAACCAAAACACAGATAATTTCCCGAGGAAATATTGTTGCTCAAAACCCCACTATCTTCTATTTTATATCATGGATACATGAAACAATTACATACAACGCTTCTCACAAGAGCCCTCCTGTACTCAGCTAACTGTCTCACACTATCCTGGACAAAACTGACAAACACTTAGCCAATTCTCAGCCTCTAAACAACCTTCCTTTCTTGTGCAATTCATGTGGAATCATGGGAAATCCAATGGGTGTTTGGTTGCATGGGTGCAACCCAATAATCATACAACTGATAGTCAACTTCTCTTCACCTAGATCTCAACTGGGTATCCACTGGAACTGACATGCATGCAACTAATAATAGTAAATCCTTAGTTTCATGTGAGATCACTGATTGTGAATTAAATAATATTTAATTCACTTGATCTCTCACTAGTGTATCGAACAATTACAACTAGCACAACTAAGTTTAACTCACTTAACTGAGTTAAACTGAATACAACCTACATTAAATAATGCACCACTACACTTCTAACTTTGTTACAACTAGAATTACTCTGCATGCCTCACCAACTACCCTTAACTCGAAATTCATGAGCTAACTGAGTTTATCACACTCAATTAATTATTACAAGCTATTTTGAGATTAGATTACATTTTATTGTCCATCTTAATTAAGGGATAACTAAAATATACATGCACCAAATTTAGCCCACACCAGTGCAGGTGCTGCTAAGACCTGTGGTCTCACACTAGTGTAGGTACTTCTTGGACCTCCTGGTCCCACATTAGTGTAGGTGCTGAAATTTATTGTTGAACTTCAAAAAAATTTGTTGTTAACATATTATCCTCCATTGTCAGTTCTTGACTTAAGAATGTGATGTCCACATTATTTCTCAACAAAGGCCTTAAAGGCCAAGAATATGCTAAAAAATTCACTCTTGAGTTTTAAGAAGTATACCCAAGTGCGTCTGGAAAAGTCATCAATGAAAGTTAAGAATTACTTGCAGCGAGAGAAAGAAACAACAGGAAGTGGACCACATAAATCATTGTGCACAAGCTGTAAAGTGGCTGAAGCATGCTAATAGGCACATTTTTCAAAACTATCCCGATGATGTTTTCTGAGTACACATCCGAAACAAACAACATCTCGGAAATATATCATAGGAAGCCATGTCACCATATTTTCTTTACATAGAGTTTGAAGAGTGCGATATTTTAAGTGACCAAATCGCTCATGCTAAATTTTTCTCACATCATCATTATGAGCAACAAAAAGCAGGGAAGACATGATGAATCAAAGTTGTCAAACTTAAACAACCTTGTGGAATCATCAGCAATGCCAGTAGCTAAAATATGTCTAGGATGTTTGAGGTCCTTAATTACAACATCACGAGGTGAGAATTCTTCTGTTTTCCCTTCATCTGAATGAGTTATTTGATAAACAGATAGAAGGTTGTAGGACAAGGTAGGAACACATAATACATCATTAAAATAAACCTTATCTAGATGAATGGTTCCAGACCCTACAACACTAAGAGATTTATCATCACCAACATAAATATTTTTGGTGTTACAATCATTTAAAGAAGAAAACATGGTTTTATTTTTGGCCATGTGATAAGAGGCTCCAGAATCAATGAGCCACTCATGAGAATGAGAAGAAGAAGATGCATTCAAAGCATAACCAAATCTTGATGCTTTACAAACACAAGCAGAAAGTTCCATTCCCGAAGATGAATTTGAAGAGTGCACCAAATTGATGTTGTGCTTCTTTATTACTGCTTCCAATACTTCCATATTCTTAAAACATTTTGACTCTACGTGGCCATCATGATTACAAAAGTTGCAATGTCTATCTGTCTTCTTCCCTCTTTTTTTTATTTTCCTTATTAGTTTGTTGAGTTGCTTTTTAAGTTTGCAGCTGAAATTTCTTAAAACCCTTGTTTGGTTTAGGACCATTATTTTTAGGATACTTCTTCTTAGGATTCTTTTGGTATGGTTGTTTTTGGGATGCTAAGGCTTTCTTTGAAGATTTTCTAGTATTAATAAGACCAAGGTGTAAGATTTTTTCTTGTTCTCTTATCAAATAATTGCAAAAGGAATCAAAAGAGGGGGGCTTGTAGGTCGTTTGTTGAAAAATGAGGGCTTCTCTAGTGGAATGGAAGTTGGAAACAAATATAGAGTATGTAGGGCCAAGGTTAGCAAGAACAGAATAGATAAGGCTACCATCTTCCTTTTTGACCTTACAACCTTCTAAAAGAAGTCTAAGGGTCTTGAATTTGGACAAGAAAACTTTAATAGAGGAGAAATTATTGGGGTCCAAAGTAAGCAACTCATTTTCAAGCTAGTGGGCTCTGATTTCATTTTTAATGCAAAAAATAGTATTTAGCTTTTTCATAGCTTCATCAGGGGAGTCAATGTCTTGGATATGAAATCTAAGATCTTGAGCAATGCACATTCCTATCAACCCTCGTGCTTAATCTTGTTTTTTATCCCATTTAGCGGCTTTATCTCCACTAATAGATTTAGTTTTTTGTCCTATGGCTATTCTATAAATCCCTTTACTTCTAAGTAAGTCTACCATTTAGGATAGCCATTGGAAATAATTGGTGCCGTTAAGAATAACTGAGAATTAAATTTCCATGTTTTTTCAAAAAAAACTGAAGCTAAAATGGTTGAAAGCAATTGCTCCAAAGGAAAGATCTCAAAAAATTAGGTCGGTTAAAAAAATGGCTCTGAGAACGGCTTCCGGATGAAGAATTTATGCCTTTTTGAAATTAAGTTGTAGTAGATGCCGAATATTTGCGTGAGAGGTTGAAAGATGATGATGAAGATGTACTTTTAAGAGAAAAATATCCCCTCCCCCCACCTTTTCCAAACTTAATACAATCAGCTCACTTTAAAAAAAAACTACTTTATGTGACCCAATTTTATAAATAAGCGAGTCACTTTTACAATGTTACTTTGCATGTGATTTTTAAATAAAAAAAACCTTTTTTAAAACCGGCAACTTGCCAAAATTCTTCTTAAGAAAAAGTAACTTAACAAAAATATTTTTAGAAAAAGAATCTTGAGAAAGAGACTTGAACCCAAGACCTCTATTCTCATTAAGTAACTTTACACCAAGTGAGCTAGTAAAAGGATTCCTGTAAATGTTTGAAAGGATGAAGGGGGTTTTTTATTTTTTTGGTCTTCGATGTGCGTGATTTTTCCTCCAAAAGAAACTCAAATTCCCGACAAGAAAAAAACAAAACACAAGCCTTACAATAGAACACTAGATTTCCAGTTAGTGTTACTGACAACTATCCTTTTTTTTTTTATTTCTGATTTCCCGAGATCGCACAAAGACGCGGGGAAAGAGCATACATAGAAAAAAAATCCCATCTTCCTATTTATGATTTGCTGAGATCGCACACAACAAAGAGCAAAGAGAATACACATAGAAGAGGGTATAGATATGACAATGAAAAAAACTATAAACCAAAATGAATAGAGGGAACCGAAATAAATAGAAGGATTAATAAATATAACTGCAAAAAATATACTTTATACCTCTAGATCTAAAATGACATAACTTGGGAAACCTGAAACTTTTTTGCATGAAACGAAAGGTGTTCCTCACTGTAATAGACACTCTTGACACAACAGAGCAGTTCTCCTGACCTGAAAGTGGTCAGAAATAATAGATCTGGAAAACGGTAGTCGCATGCAGTCAAGCCGACTTCGAATTTGGATCAACAATGAATGTATCCCTCAAAATGGCTCCGATACCATGTAGGAAATTAGAGGGTAAGTTCCTTAGATCAAATACCAAATGTCACCGCTCAAAAACATATCAAAAATCAGTACACCAGTATTTGACATGGTTAAAACCTTGAAGAGGGAAAAATTCCATGACTTGAGCCAACATGGCCACTTCAAGAAATTTATTAATATAAAGAAACAAAATTTACATAAGCTTCTCTCATAAATGGTTACTGGACAAATGACCCTCCATGCTCTTTAAATAGAGATCATGGACCAATAGGGTGTTAAGCCACTAATCAAGTGTCAGTAATACTGAGGAGAGAGTGAACCATTGGATCACTACATATTATGAACGTGAGATTATAAGTTACAAATGTACATAGTGAAGAAACACACTTTACCTAACTCTGTGCTAGACCAAGTTATACTTAACTATTTCCTATGTGTTGGAATATCCTAACAGATTGAAGATAAAGGAGAGATTGTTCAGCTACCATCTATTGAATATTCTTCTCCAGATTTATTTGTTGAGCTACATCAAGACAACATACTTGATAGGAGGACAAGGACATTGACAAGAGGAAGTTTTGACTATCTTCGAGTGGGGCTTAAAGGAACAAATGCTTCAAAGGCCAAATGGATTGAAATTTGGAAGGTGAGGGAGTTGTACCCTCACCTGTTCAACAACTGAATATGATATTTTTGGGTCCAAAAGCTTCTAGTGGGGAGGAATGATTAGGGGCTAAATTTTATGCTCAAAAATCATTGTTCTTAGAATGGCTCAGAACTTGAACGATTATGTAGTGCTCGTCGTTCTGAATATGGCGCACTTCGTTTCACAAAAAATGGTCTTTGTATGCTGCTAGATATGAGTTATGTTTTCTTTGCTAAAAAGACAAAAAAAAATGACAGATAGATTCCCAGCCAGCAGTCCGTACTGCTCATGTGGCATGTTTACTATGTAGGGTTGTTTTTTGGCATTTTCTCCGGTGAATGGTGAGCTACCAAGTGGCAACATGGCATTGGTCGAATTCTGGGTGATCTGGTGAAATTCCATTGGTTCATTTCAGGCCAACTGGGTGAGGACACATTAGTGATGGCTGGGTATGCGATGCCCCCCGAGGAAAGGAAAAACAAAATTTTTGGTTAAGTCCAGGTGGAGGCACCGGGGTTCGACCCTGCAAGCTCCCACTACACAGCGCCACGTCTTATCGTTCTGCCTGACCGATGGTTCTTAACAATCATCATGCCCATATATATATTTAAATTTAATATTGCAATATGGTGGGGGAAGGTGGGGGACAACCCTTGATCCATAAGACCACTATGCGATACCACCGACAGGGGATTAAACATTAAAATAGATTTTAAAGATTTAACCCATGATTATTTAACATTAATCCTGCTTAAATGAGCCTAATCCATATTTAAATGCGGGTTAGTTTAAAGTGAGGAATTAGCACTAAAATTCACTTAATTAGCCATAAAATCTCACTTAACCTTAATGGCGGATTAAGTTATCAGACCCCCACATTTGGCGAACACTACTAGTTTAGTTGCAGTTAGCTAATTTAGGGCATGAAATAGTGGAGAAAATGTAAATGGTCATAACGTTTGGATTTTTCGACCAAATCATGTGCAAAAAGAGTCTAGATGACCATTTTTGGGAATTTTGGACTCATTGGTGCAGGTTACAGGAGCAAAAGAGCATTGTAAACATGTCAATTTGACTTTTAAAGCATAATATAGAGGCTCAAGCCATGGAAGCTGGACCAAGGAGATGTAGCCCATGAGGGGTGAAATCCTTCATCAAATACCTATCTTGATATGTTGTATGGTGATGTTTTGTACTTTATTTGCTGTTGTTCGACTTTTGTTTTCATGTTAAATCATTCATTAAATTGACATGAAAAACACATATGAAACTTGATAATTTGCAATAAAAATTGAACCCTTAAGCACATAAAACATTGAATTCATAATCTGAAAGAGAAATTAGCACAACAACACTAACATGCTCCATTCAGATCATTTTTGGTATCATAGCTTATGGTCTTTAGGTTTTGTTGTGCAATGATGGATCTAATTGTTTACAAGTTTGTGTCATGCCTACAAGGTTAAAACTCAAAATAGGAAAAGGGAAGTTGGTTGAGAGCCCTGCAGTTGAGTCAAGAGGAAGAAGGGAAAGGTTTCCAAAGTCTTCACACCAGCACATCCCCAAGTTGAAGTTGAGTCTTCAGTGAGCATGTCTCATGAAGGAGAACCTATCATGACAAAAGATGGGAGAGCATTCAAGAAGGAATTATTTGATATGACTGAGATGGTTAAAAATACTAAGTCACCTACATCAAAACATATTTCGCTGCGATGTTGAACTACCTTTTGTTTCATTCGATTATGTGCGAAAGTGATATTATCCTTTAAGAGTTGGAGAACTTGTTATTGATGATCGATGTGATATGCCACTGCTTGAACCTTATAATTTTCACTTAAAGATGATGTGATGGACGGTGGATGATATTCGTAAAGTGCCATACATGGGTTAATTTTTTCCGCAGTATGGAAGGAAGTATTATACCACCATTCATCCATAGGTAACCACTTGACCCTTGTGTCTTATTATCAGATACAAATCAACGAAGATATTCTTCCAAACATTTGTTCATTATCTTAGTTTGGCCATTATATTGAGGATGATAATATGATCTATGAGCTAATTGAGTACCCAAACAAGAAAATATTTTCGTCCAAAAATTTCCAGTGAAAATGGGCTCTCTGTCGCTTACAATACCCTTTGGGTTTCAATGTAGCTCTTGAATTGTTTCCATAAATGGAGTAGCAACTGTACTGGATTTAAATGGATGAGATAATGCACAAAAGTGTGCATACTTGGTAAGTCTACCAACTTCCACCATGTTGATACTCTTTCCTTTAGAATTGGGTAAACCTATGATAAAATCCATTAAAACCTCTTCTCAACGTTGAGTTGGAATGCATAAAGGTTGTAACATATCTGGGTTCTTAATTGTCTCAACTTTATTTTGTTGGAAAACCAAACATTCCATGACAAAATTTTGAATATCAGATTTAAGGCCATCCCAGGAAAATTTCTTCTTGACGCTGTGGTAAGTTTTTAGAAATAATGACTGTCCTCTTAAGGGAGAGGTGTGCAATTACAAAAGAATATTTTTTTTGAGTTGGGAATTCTTACAAATATATAATTGTTTTTAGTACCATAATGAATCATTATTCTAGCTAAATGTATCAGATGTACTGGTATCTTGCTGCAACTTTTGAATGAGTGTATGCACCTCTTCATCATTCTTCCATTCATCCCTTGCTTTAGTTATCCACTTAGATTGGATAATAGAATGGCACAAAGCAATGCTTCCACGTCCTCATCCTTTCTTGAGAGTGCATATGCAACAACATTTCGCTTCCATTTTTTGTATATAATTTCAAAGTATTTTAAGTATGAAGGGTTTCCGCAGTGCATTCTATTAGATATCATTTTTGGAAGCATGTTTGTGACCCATTTTTGCTACTCTTATGAAGATAATATTTGTTCCAAAAATTATTTACGACTATCATGATCGTTTTTTACCTTGAAGTGTCTTCCCATTAGGTAAGGTATCAATTGCTTTAGTGCATGTAGTATTTTCCAAAATTTCAAAGTCATAACCCAACATGTTTGTGACCCATTTTTGCTAGTCTTCTGAAGATAATGTTTGTTCCAAAAATTATTTACGACTATCATGTTCGTTTTTTACCTTGAAGTGTCTTCCCATTAGGTAAGGTATCCATTTATTTAGTGCATGTAGTATTTCCAATGTTTCCTTCTCATAAATAGGTTTTTGTAAATACTTTCGTTTGATTGGACGACTTTCAAAAGTAACGTGTCTTCCTTCTTGAATTAAAACCACACCAATTCCATTTCATGAGGCATCACATTCCATAATAAAGGTTTTGTGAAGTGTGGCACAACTAAGACTGGCAGCTTGACACATTCCCTCTTTAAGATGTTCAAATGCCTTAGTTGCTTCTGGAGTCCAAGAAAATGCATATTTCTTCAGTAATGATGTTAGAGGTGTCGATAGTTTACCATAATTATTAAAAAACTTGCGATAATACTCTATCAACCCAAGAAATCCTCGAAGATGCTTTATGGTTGTGAGGATTTTCCATTCCTTAATGGATTTAATTTTTTTAGGGCCTACCTTAACACCCTCATGAGATACAATATGACCCAAATATTCCACCTCCTATATTCCAAATAAGCATTTGGAGGTTTTTGGATATAATTGTTTCTCCTCCAATAGTTTGAGTACCCTGTCAACATGTTGAACATGATCCTTCCAAGACTTCCTATAGATTAGTATATCATCAAAAAATACTAACACAAATTTTCTAAGGAAGGGTTTAAAAATGGAATTCATCAAACCTTGAAATCTAGAAGGTGCACTAGTAAGGACAAAATGCATGACCAAAAATTCATAATGAAACTCATGAGTTCTAAATGCATTTTTCAGAATGTCTTCAGTATTCATTCTAATTTGATGATATCCTGAACGAAGATTCAACTTGGTGAAATAAAATTCTCCATATAATTCATCAATAATGGGGATGGGAAATTTTTATTTAATAGTGAGCATGTAGAGCTCCCTATAATTTGGAAACATACACCACGATCCATCCTTCTTGTGCACCAATACTACTGGAGCAGAGAAAGAACTTTGACTAGGTTGAATTATACCATCCTCTAGTATTATTGCAACCATACATTCAATCTCACTGTTTTGTGCATAAGGATATATGTAAGGCCTAATGTTTGGAGGAAAAATTCTTGGAATCAAACGAATAACATGATCATGATTAGGAATAGGTGGGAGGACTTTGGGAGTCTCAAAAACCTTGGAATGGTTGTCCAAGACATTTTGGAGGTTTGGATAAATAGATGATTTTGATGTTTGAATGTCTAGTGAGCATAATTGTGAAATTACGCTTCATTTTTTTTTATTCAGAAACTTTTTCATGACATTAGAGCTTATTATCTTTCCTGGTTTCACTGCGATACCCCATAATTCAACCTCCTTTCCTTCCAAAAAAAAATTCAATAAAAGTTCTTGAAAATTAAAAGCTATCGTCCCTAGATATTTTAACCATTGGAATCCTAGTACAAAATCAACACCACCCATTGGAATGGAGAGCATTAAACTATTCAATAAATATCCCCCAATGGTTTACTTGACATTATATCACAATTTACAGATCAATTTATAGTTCCTCCATTTCAACCATCACATGACACTCTAGTGCTGGATATATGAAGGAATTAAATTCCTTGGCTATCTTACAATGAACAAAATTATGGGTACTACCCGAATCAATAAACACTATTATCTTTCTCTTCTTGATATATCCTTCTATATTGAGAGTTTGAGGAGTGGTAATTCCTACCAATGCATTACAAGATATGGTTAGATTCATTTCTTCTTTCTCTGCAATTGGTTCCTCATGTATATCCTCCTCTTTTGATGTTTATTTTTCATTTTATTCCTCCTCTTCACAATCTATGTAAAATAATTTTTTCTCAATGCACTTATGATATTTAGTGTATTTTCTATCACAAATATAACAAATCCCTTTTTCTATTTTTTCCTCCAATTGTTTTGTTGTCAACCTTGTAGGTTGTGGAAGGCCAGGAGCAGCAACACTTCCATCTTTATAGTTGTGAGTGGTAAGCTTCCTTGTTTCCATAATTTTTCTTTAAAACTTTCTTGCCACCCTGGATGCCTTTTCTAATGAATCAGGTTCCCAAAGATGAACCTAATGTTGGATGTTATCCTTTAAAGTACCTATAAAGGCATAAACCCTAGGATCCTCTAGAGTATCTATTACCTTGATATTCAATTTTTGGAAGTCCTCAATGTGCTTTGCCATTGAACCCTTTTGTTTGAGATTTGTCGATTGGCTAAAGAGGGTGTGCTATTTGTATTCGCATAATGTGCTATCATTTCCTTCATAGAAATTGACTAAGTTACAAGTGATTTATGAGAAAAAATCCATCGATACCATGCAAACTAATTGAGTTATAAACATAAAGTTGCAATGCATACCTTTTGTGTGTGTTGGACATTATGGAGATCAAAATATTGCTCCATCTGTAGTATCCATGTTACCGGATCCTTGCCATAAAACTTCCTCATATCTATCTTTGGAATATGGTGGGTCTTAAATCCAAATTAGCGTCTATGGAATCATGATTAACATTTCTTTTGTTCTCAACATGAGTTTCATCTAATACCTTTTTGCCATTAGGAAGCATTTCTTGTAGCAACTTTGTCAAATATGCTTTTAAACCATTCTTCAAATATTCCATATTTCCTTTCATTTTGGCTTCTATACCATCCATATTACATTTTATGTCATACTTCAAAAAATAAATCTTAGCTTCCATGTTTGCTTTTAAACCATCATTGTCATCTTTGGTTTCTCTTTGTGAGATCGAAATTTTTTGCACTTGGTCTAGTAATTTTGATATATCATGTTACAATTATTTCTCTTCATGTGTCATAGCATATTTTTCTGTGGGATTAGTGGGTGCAGAAGTATTTTTTGGAGGCATTTTATAACCCAATATAGATATCTATGCTTAAATATTCCCTTGGAATCACTTCAAACTAATTTTTCAAACAAAATTTATGCAAAATGTTTTATAAAATACACACCTTTTTTTTGCTTTTAGGAGCTCAATATTGAAATGGTTGTAAATCTGTAATTTTGGATCTCCAAGATATTAACTTCGGTCCTGTGGTAGCCCTCTTATTAATCTTTCCAATTCTACATGTCAGACCTAATTTGGATTCTTAAAGATAAAGTTATGCCCAATATCCCACAATGACCTAATTATGGACCGATTGAGTAGAGCTAACGTGTATGACATGTCACGTGTCAGTGTTTTGACCTTTTTCCCTAAAATTGATATAAAAGAAACTAAATTTTGTGCAATTTCAGCCAATTTTTGTAAAATTCAAATCTGATGTCTGAAACGAAATTTATGGCAATTTTCCCTTCATCACCTATTTGAGGTGAAACTGTGGAGCCTACAAACACCCTAAATTCATCAAATCATATCTCCAAAAATATAGCGAACTAAGATATAAAATTTGTACAAAAGGTTCATCAGTATTTCAAATCCACATGGTTTGAATTTTTTCTTCTGAAGCTTCGTAGAAACAAAGTTATAACGAAAATTCCAATATGACCAGTTTGAAGAAGCGAAGCCCTATAATCCAAAGCTCGGATACCAAATGTTATGCAACCAACTCACAAAATAAAATAAAATATAGATCAATGACTTAGAAATCAGACTCTGCGAGGGGAAAACCTCCTTTACATCACATAAATGAACAATTATTGGATGATTCAAATGAAAAAAATCCGCTTTCTATATATAGGGGTCTAAGGGGTCACAATATAATCAGAGTCGACATAAGAATAATAATTTAAGGGCACAACAATAAAAATAGTGGGATACTATGGTGCACAATTATAACAATATGGGGACTACATGGGAACAAAAATAATAATAAGGGGGCTAGAATAAAAATAAAAATAAGGGGATACACTAGTGTTATAGGGACCTAACATGCCCCTCCCCTTAAAAATAGTGTTTTCCTCAATGCTTGAGTAGTTTTGAATGTTTCTGTATAATATTCTCATCTTCCCATGTGGAATCTTCAGTGTGTAATTTCTTGCACTTGACGAGATACTACACTGGAATTACACTATAATTACTCCTACACTTTAAGGAGATATTCCTCTTTTCAAATAAAATAGGTTAGGATAGTATAGAAGGAATAAATACATAACTAAATATATATTCTATCTAGAACAAAGTTGTTACAACAACACTCTCGAGGTTGCAACTACCAAGGAACAACTATTGAAGCTTATTTTGATAACCATTGGTTGTTGTCACACACATCTGTGGTAAGTCTTGTCAAGTACGATTCATTTCTAATGCCTCGTTATTTTGTAAAATGACTATGATTGATTGGTTGGTGCCTTTTTGTATTGCCTGGATGAGATCATCGACTGAGTCGGTGAGGAGATTTATCACTATTATGATTGTTATTTCCCATTCATAAGCTCAAAAACCTACTTATGGTTTAGTCACTCTAACCAATTTTTATCCAAGGAATATTTTTAAGTTTCTCTAAGAAGGTATTATTAAAAATCCTCCTATGGTGGACCACTCCTACAAAACCTCAATAGGATTTCATGAGAACCCTAGCATGGTCAAATAGAGGTACCATTCTGCAATTATCTAATATGATTGATTATACATTAAATAATTGATATTTAAAATTATTGTGGATGATGACACCCCTGGGATAAATATAAAAACTAGTTATATGTCTGGAAAATATAACATACTCTCATACCAATCAAATTCCTTACACTCCAAAATCTTCCAATGACAAATATACATTATTTTAAACCTTTTGAATGATATATAACAACAAAAAATAAGTATCAGGAAATGAAAGGAAATCCATTGGTGTACTGAACAAGCCTGCTAATAGTGGGGCTATATTTGTATGGCACCAAGACAAACCTGTCAGGGTACTAAACATTCCTGATGAAAACGGGGCTATATCGGGTAAGGGAGACGAAGAACACACATTGGAACACTTGAAACTCAAAATATGTAAGTCACATTCTAACACAATTATCATTAAAATTGAAGCTAGGAAATGGAATTCACCTCTTGGAGAATGGATTTAGGATCCTTTGAGTATTGTGATTTGGAATTTTGTCTTTTAGAAACAAGGAGGTTCTCATGAAAATGGTACTCTTAGTGTAGGTGATTCACTCTGATCGTATAGGAAGATCTTCCACTATGCAATTGGATGGTAACAATATTTGGAGAGAAAAATCTAGAAATTACGGATCTATCCTAGGGATGTATCATATTTTCCTACTTTATGTCCTCTTTCTTTGATACCAAAACATTAAAATTCACTTTTATCCATAATGGGTTACTTAGAGTGATGATCTATTGATTTCTATTACTCATGAGATGTTTTTTTGACAACAATTTTCTTTAATCGAAGTTTCAATAATCTTGCTTATATACCTATAGGTGCTTCTATAAACATTACATAGTTTGGTAGCATGATTACTGTAGTGGTCATAGGACACCTGTGGCATCTTTATTTTTTAAAAATTGAAGTCTATTCTAGTAGAGAATTTTTTTGAAAAAGACACCATTTATTCATGTTTATGACAAGCCTATGATTGCAGGAAACATACAACAGTAACAGTAAGACTTTTAAGTATTCATTATGAATCAAGAAGTTCACTTGATACAAGTAAAGGTATGAATTGTTTGTTCCTTATTTCATTGATGCAAGGGAGATTTACATTCTAAGCATGGTGTATACCTACATTCTCTTATTAACCCAATTATTTATCCCTATAGGTAGCCCACAACTTAGACCCTTGGTGTAATTCAACAAACACTGGTATAATCAAATTCATGTCAGGTAAAATATTATGATTGATTTACAATGAGTTGGGAATTATTTGATTAGTCACAGTACCTATAGTTAGTAACGAAACTATATTAAAATATTTTTTATATCATGATTGTGATTGTGTCAGAATTTCCTAAAGGCATGATAATGATTATAATGTTTCCTCGACCTCATAATAATTATTTTGACATTGTTGGGCTATCATTTGGATATTATCTTATGTGATTATTTCTATGTGTCCTATTATGATACCCTTAACTTCTTAATTACACCATTTCCATTTCCCGCGATTATTACATGTTTCTTCTAGGTACCAACTCCATTAACTCAAATTCATAATTTCATTCAACACTCATTGTTCTTCGTGACCGACGAAATCATGTTATTTATTGGAACGAATGGAGGATGAATGTGTTTTTACCAACCTATTTGTGATTATTTTATTTTCTATTCCATCTGAATAAGTCACTGAAGTAACATGGGTTTACCGATGTTTACATATGATCGTTTAATTCACCTTTAATTGTGCATTGTGTTGTTTTTTTAAATTTTTTTGAGATATGGAGAAGTTGAGATATGAATGCCATAATCCATTTTCCATGGAGGAGCTATACTAATTTCCTATGTATAACTCATACAAGAAAATGTTTATTGCAAAGGGATGGCATGATTTTTTTTCCACATTTTAGGGATCATGTGGAAAAGTGGCTTTGCAATTTGCACAAGGCTTTGATGGAAAATTAGCTCGAATTAGGGATCTAGTTATGACTATAAATGAAAGGATTATCGCCCGAGAAATTGGCTTACCCTTAGAAGGAATTAAATGGTTTAAGAAAAAAGGCACTTAAAAACAACTAAGTACCCAATTTTTGAAAGCAGGAGACCAAGAGGTCAAATGGGAAAAAGGAGTATTTCGCTCTTCGATCAAAGATGACTGGTGCAACTTCTTGTTCATACATCAGAAATATTTAACTTGTGAGGGAAGGTATGTGGTGGAATTTATGCATCATATTGGATGTTATTTCATTTTACGAAAGAGTAAAAGATTAATTTCCCTTTTTTTTGTTAAGAATATTACAAAAAATGTCTCAGGGGGTTCGTAGGGATGTGTAATATTCCAAAAATTTAGCCTTCAAGCTAAATGGAATATTAGAGTTGTTTTATCACTAGGTAGGTGAATAAATTGGTAGGGAGGCCCATTAACCTCTTTAGAAGGATCAATAACACTCCTACTGTGAAAGGAGGAAGAATAAGCAGCAAATTTGAGCACCTTTGGGTGTGAACAGAGATGGGATCGTGTTTATTCAGTCAACTTTGACCAAGTCAACAAAGCTATCTAGGTACATTGAATCTCCTTGATGAAAAACACAGTTTTGGTGGAGAACAACTTGCATGAGCTTGATGGCACATATGGATGGGACCCAATGTGAAGAGGTTCACTTGCTATATATGGAGAGGATGGGAGAATTTTTTATTCATGCTTTGGATTTGATCATTTGATCTTGGTCTATTTAGACTTGGCTTCCTCTTGTTGTTTAGCAGGGTTGCAGTGCTGTTTAGCACAGGGTGTTCCCGAGTGGGAATCCCACCTCTTCCCTTGAGAGGCCTCTTGGGAGAGCTCTATTATGTATTGATCCACATCCAGGCTTGAGGCCAAGCACCATTCTCCAACCTCAAAATTATTTATGTAGCAGAATATTGCTGTGTTGCAGGGTGTTGCAGTGGAGGTTTGATGTAATATCCCAAATCTGGAACAAATAGCAAGGCATGACTGGAAATTGCATTTTCCAGTAATGGCTGCTATAGGAATTTACACCAAGACTTGGATCCCTTAGATCAATGTATCTAAGTCCTAAATCCAAGAAGAGGCTCCAAATAAATCCTTCTAGGTGGGTTAAACAGATCTCCCACACCTAGATGTCCTTAAAAAGTGCCGGATGAAGGGACTGCAACAATGCATGAACATACAATGGAATGAAAACGTTATTATTAGGAGTTGTGAGACATGAAGATATAAATAGCCTTCCATTTGATATTATAGCAGAAAATGTGTACAATTATTTGAGGAATCAATCACTCAAGCTTGGCTATGAAAGCCTAAATGAGACATGTACATGACGATAGAGCAACACTGCTATGCAGAAATGTCATAAGGCTAAAATAACGAAGTTCATTGGAGACACTACAACAAAATACATGACAACAGAATGATATGAAAATAATAGCTCAAGAAATGTGGGGGAGAAAGTTCTCAACCCCTGAAAATAACAATACAACAATCCTCAAGAGGATTGGCTACAATATGGATACAAATGGAAAATCTGCAGAAATGCCGGAGTTGCTGGGTAGCAGCTGCAACTTCAAAAATAAATGGAGATGGCTGAAGATGATGTAAAATATGAAATAAACCTCCCCCAATAGATCCCTCAAGTGATAGGCTGATCCTATCCCTGAAGATCTCTTCCTCCAAGATGATGGTGTAAGCCCCCACTGCAGGTACTCACTGAAATAACGCAGTCTACAGAAGGGACTGCGCTGTCTATGATGGGAGAAGCTTGGCCTGATGCCAAAATATGAAAATCAGCCTTGGAAACCTTCCTCAGTAACCTTTCCGAGGAATATAAGCTCCTCCTCTGAAAGATGAGCCAAGGAATGGTGTTGTGGAACCCTCCACTCCAACACCCAGCAACACTACATTATACTTCAACAGAAATAACACAGTGGCTGAAGAAGTGGCTTTGGCCTTGAGCCAAGATGTGGAGAAATGAAGTGAAATCCTTGAAGAGGCCTCTCAAGAAGTACAGTAAATCCTAAACAGGAAACCCTCATGCTAAAAAGCACTACAACTCAGCTGAACAGCCGGAGAATGCAAAGATAGTCTTCAGACCAAAATCATATACTCAAAGATGTCTCACTATGGCTGCCTCACCCTCCTTTTATGCAAGTGAATGCCTCTTTGCCCTGGACCCCACACATTAGGGTTTCTTCCACAAATAATCTCTCTCCCTCTCAAACTGCGCTGTCTTCCCAAGCAAGCCACACCTTCTTAGGCAACGCTGTTGACTTGGTTAAAATTGACCTTGCCCTCATGCATTTGCCCCCTTTTCACACTGGAAGGTGCATAATTAAGCTGCTCCAATGATCCCTTTCACACTAAGAGGGATTTTATTCATACTCATGGGTCTCCTTACCCATTTTATTCACCTCCTAGATGATATGAGGAAAATTAATGTTCCAATTAACTTTATGAAAATTTTGGAACATTACAGCCCTCCCCTCTAAATATTGCTTGTCCTCAAGCAAGTGCAAGGATAGAAATGAATTATTTCTCCTCCTCTCCCTGTAGCATCCATGTATGATTATATCATCCAAGTGTAGTGATGCTATCTCATCAATTAATCCTCCACATTTCTCCTCCTCAACATGCAAGTCAGCTATCAAGCCATCATCATGTAAAGGTGTGATGTCTAGAGGTCCCCTTGAGGAAATGGATCTGAAATCTAATGGGAAATTTCTTTCCCATATGGATCCTCCATCCCCAAGCTATTAGCCATGCAAAATGAGTCACCTCCCAACTAGGCAACTCCTGAAAACTATCATCCACCTTTGGCTCCGGTAAAGTAGGTGGGATGAAAATCTGCACATGGTAGACAAAATAGTCTACCCCACATTGTCCATCTCTCCACTTATGATAAGTGCAGAGTGTTGGCTGTCCTTTGGCTTCAATAATGTTTCCCTCAAGTGGAAAGATGAGGTCTAGATATCCAAATATCTCTCCCCCAACACTGCAAATCAAGCTGGCCCAAATATCCCCATATATGATGAATTGGAAATCATCATCATGTGGCATCATATCCATCATATGGCTCATTGCATAAGGAAAAAAAATGTGTTACTCTAGTGGCCATACCATCTCCAATGCTCCCCTCAGAACATGTAGTGCAAAAAGTGTGGGAGGATTCTCCCTCAAAGGACACATTCACCCAATGTGTCTTTCTCCCAAGCATGCTCCTCATGAAGATATAGACAATAGAACCATAGGGAGCAAAAATGAGAATCATGCTTGCTACCATATGTAATAAATGAGAAGGAAAATGGTCCCTCAAGTGTAACCAATGCAGCTTGACTCTCAACTGCAACAGAGACAAATAAAATGTGTGGCTTCTCAACCGCTTTCTTGCTGCTCCAATCTCCTCATAAGTATGGAGGAAGTGAATGGTACAAGATGTAAAATGAGCATGTCCTCCAAAACACACCTCTTCCCCAAGTCCTCCTAGGGAATGGCCATCAATCATGCTTATGGCATCGACTAAACCATGAGGTCTCGAAAAAAGAATGCTCCTCCTTGGAGCATCATCCTGCACATGTATGGTTAAGGGATACACATATACATTATACAAATAACCATGTAAACAACAATGAATACCCTTACCATACATTCTGCTCATACAAAGGGAGTGACTCATAAATGAGTCTCCTCTCATCCTTAAAGAGGTAAGGGGTGGCTGTGCTAACTCCCCCATCTCCATATTATCTATGCATCTCCTCATATGCTGATATATCTCCTCCTCAAAACCCCTCCAAAAATACCCCTCCATGATGGTGTGGTATGCTCTCATAGAACAAGTGGGACTGAAAAGGAAATCCTCATGATCTGCTTGCAGCAGCTTCTCCTTGAGCTTAGAAGCTCCAGATAAGAAGATCCTACCATGATAGAAGATGACCCCATCTCTGACTGAATACTCCTCCTCATGCAGCTGGCCATCCAATATCTGACAAGTATGAAGATCCTTAGAATACTCCACCAAAAGCTAGGAGCTCCAATATGGATCTATCCTCCATAGTGACAGCCCTGATGATCTCTCATGAAGAACATATGTCATATGGTAATCCTCTTCTTTGACATCTCCCATGCCAATGATGCAAGTTGGAAGGTTGTTATCCTTCCCCTTCTTCTTCTACCACAACGCAGAATCTGAAATGAAAGTGGGTAGTGATGATGTTGAGGGGATGCTCCCTCTCTCCTTGAGTCTACCTAAGACTCCCAGCACTGTATCAAGCTCTCCCAAGGTCCCCACTCTTCTGAAATCAATGAGTGGTGCCTCAACTGGTGAAGCATCCATCCTCCTTTGCTGATCCAGTGGTCTCCTCGGCAAGATGTCTCCATGCAATGAGACAAGATCATCAAGAGATGACTGCATATATGAATGGAAAAATCTGCCCATGCTCTCACTGTGCAATCCAGTCTCCCTCCTAGGTGTAACAACCTCCATAAATGGATAGGGGTGTTTACTCCTCATTTCACAATGCTGGTTCTTCTCCCAATCTCTTCCTTGTATCTCCATAGTTCCACACCTCATCATCAATGGCACATGTAGAACATGAGTTGTGCCTTGGTCTCCACACATGAGATCCCGGGGACTTCCTTGCAAAGATGCAAGCATCCCTCTACTTGGAGCAAGAGCTCCTCCTTCCTCTGCATGAGGCACTAGATAATATCTACATGTGACAGTGTTGTTGCCCTCAATCTCTGCAACATGAATGGGAAACCTCCCAATGATTGGATCCCTCTTTGGAAAAGAGATCTCCATGCTTCCTTGCTCAAAGGTGTGAGATGAAATTATTTCTTCCGGCAAGATATGGTGCAAGTTTTCAGCCTCCTCCATGGTTTTCTGAAGTGGAATTACATTTTCATACAAGGGTTTTTTTTGAGTTCCCTTGTTTAGCTCTACCATGTGTGCCTCATGAATCCTTCTATCAAATATTTTCACTAATGCCTTCATGAAACTTGCATAAGATGCAGTGTTTACATTTTTCAAAGAAAAGGATTCAAAGATCCACCAGGCATAGGCCTTACCTCTCAAATGCAGTGCTACAAATCTGATGGCTTCATCCTCCGGCATTTGGTGCTGCTGCAAGAAGGTATATAACTCCTCCACCCAAGCTTTGGCTGAACATGTAGGTGAACCTTCAAAGATAGATAGAAGAAATATATCCTGCTGTTCTTGTCTCTTCACCTTGATCTTGCAAAACTTTGAAAAACTGAGATGATCTCGGTATTTTTGAGTTTGAGACTCATACTATTTTAGGAAATCACTAAGAGTTTCCCTCCCAGAAACTTATTCTCTTCTTTCCATCTCTATTCTAGCAATCCTGGGCATGTGACTGTGCTGTGTGTTCTGGTGTGTAGTTGCTTTCTCACACTCCTCATTTGAAAATCTAGATTTTGCTTTAGATTCAAACTCTTTTGGAGATTCTTCATACATCTCCCTCCTTATCTTCTTGAAATCTTCATGAATATCCTGTACAGATTAGGAAGAAGCTTTGTGAGCTTATCCCCTTTTTCTCCTCCAAAAGATGGAGTCTTTTTCCTGCTTATTTCCCTGTCTCCTTTTTGATGAGAATAGGAAGTGTAGGGTTCTTCCTCTTATATTTTCTTATCCTCCTTGGGGAGGTTCTTCATGGATATGAAATATGATGAGATAAAACCCATCCTCTTCAATCTTCTGATATTCTTGGGCTGAGACTAACAAGCTGAGCCAAGAAAGTTGCTTTGATACCACGGTAATATCCCAAATCTATAACAGCTAGCAAGGCATGAATGGAAAATGCATTTTCTAGTAATGGATACTACAGGAATTGAAACCAAGATCTGGATCCCTTAGATTAATGTATCTAAGTCCTAAATCCAAGAAGAGGCTCCAAATAAATACTTCTAGATGGGTTAAATAGATCTCCCACACCTAGATGTCCTTAAAAAGTGCCTGATGAAAGGACTGCAACAATGCATGAACATACAATGGAATGACAATGTTATTATTAGGAGCTGTGAGACATGAAGATATAAATAGCCTTCCATTTTATATTATAGTAGCAAATGTGTACAATTCTTTGAGGAATCAATCACTCAAGCTTGGCTATGAAAGCCTCTTTGAGACGTGTACATGAAAATAGAGCAACACTGCTATGCAGAAATGTCATGAGGCTAAAATAACGCAGTTCATTGGAGAAACTGCAAAAAAATACATGATAACGGAATGATATGACAATAATAGCTCAAGAAATGTGGGGGAGAAAGTTATCAACCCCTGAAAATAAAAATACAACAATCCTCAAGAGGATTGGCTACAATATGGATACAAATGGAAAATTTGCAGAAATGCCAGAGTTGCTGGGTAGCAGCTGCAACTCAGAAAATAACTAGAAATGGCTAAAGATGATGTACAATCTGAAATAAACCTCCTCCAACAGATCCCTCAAGTGATAGGCTAATCCTATCCCTGAAGATCTCTTCCTCCAAGATGATGGTGCAAGCCCCCACTGTAGGTACTCACTGAAATAACGTAGTCTAGAGAAGGGACTACACTGTCTATGATGGGAGAAGCTTGGCTTGATGCCAAAATATGAAAATAAGCCCTGGAAAGCTTCCTCACTAACCTTTCCTAGGAATAGAAGCTCCCTCCTCTGAAAGATGAGCCAAGGAATGGTGTTGTGGAACCCTCCACTGCAACACCCAGCAACACTACATTATACTTCAGCAGAAATAACGCAATGATTGAAGAAGTGGCTTTGCCTTGAGCCAAGATGTGGAGAAATGAAGTGCAATCCTTCAAGAGGCCTCTCAAGATGGAGAGGAAATCCTAAACAGGAAATCCTCATGCTAAAAAGCACTGCAACTCAGCTGAACAACAGAAGAATGCAAATATAGTCTTCAGACCAAAGTCATATACTCAAAGATGTCTCACTATGGCTACCTCATCCTCCTTTTATGCAAGTGAATGCATATTTTCCCTGGACCCCACACATTAGGGTTTCTTCCACAAAGAATCTCTCTCCCTCTCAAACTACGCTGTCTTCCCAAGCAAGCCACACCCTCTTAAGCAGCGCTGTTGACTTGGTCAAACTTGACCTTGTCCTCATGCATTTGCCCCCTTTTCACACTGAAAGGTTCATAATTAAGCTGCTCCAATGATCCCTTTCAAACTGTGAGGGATTTTATTCCTACTCATGGGTCTCCTCACCCATTTTATTCACCTCCTAGATGATATGAGCACAATTAATGTTCCAATTAACTTTATGAAAATTTTGGACCATTACATTTGATAACACCACTTTCGGATCTGTTTCTCAGTAGAGGGTGCCTTCCTTCTCTTGAGAGATCAACTAGGAAGATTTCTGGGCTCATTTCACATCTTGGCAGCAGGCCAAAATATTCCTCATCTCCTACAGTGCAGTCCCTTGCAGGAACTGTGCCATTTTTCATAGAGTTGCTTGTTAGTATGAATCTTTCGTTGTAAAAGATCACTTTAGCTATGCATAACAAATAGCCCTAACATCGATTATGGCTGCAAAATATCTTTAAGTCTGCTGCAAAAATTCAAATCTAAGCACAAAAAGACATTAAGTAGATAAAATATAATATGGATCCATGCATCCAATAGAAAAGACAAGAACAAAGTGTTTAAAAGAATGATTTGTATTATATTAAAGAATGGGGCACCAGAGAGGAAAACAAGAAAGGTGTTTTCCAGTTCTCCTCAGTGGGATGGGTTCTTGGAAGTCCTTAGTGTGTCAGATCTAAAATTCCTCTCTCTTATTGGTGTATAAAAACAAACATGGAACTCAATGGGAGTTCATAAAACAAAAATGGAAAATGATGACCAAGAGTAGATACAGAGTGATCTAATGCTATGAAGGTGACTAATGAATGGGGAAAACCCTCCTATTTATAACAAAATATTGGGGCGACCTAGAACTCGGTGCGTGAATAAAATATTATTAATCGAATTCTAGAAGCACCCTTTAGGAATATTTTAATATATTTGTTGGAGGGAAAAGGATTCTTGACTTGGGTCAATTCCTTTATTTATAAATAATAAATAAATAAATGATTTATTTATCATTTTAGGGAAATGATGGGAATATAATTAAATAAATAATGATTTATTTAATTATTTACAAATGATTTAGTCAAATTTAACTAGGAATATTATTAAATAATGATTTGAATAACTTATTCCTAGGAAATAATTAAATAAATAATGATTTATTTAATCAATTTCCTTGTTTTGGGTTAAATATGACTAGGAAATATGGACAAATGTTATTTTAGATGGTGAAAGAAATTTTAATTAGGGTAAAATTGGGCTTACATGGTGTACTTGGGTTCATTTAATGATAATGGGTTAGATGACCAAAAAAATGGTGTAACATTGCTGCAGCAGGGTTTAGACCCTTGTTTTTGAGCTAGTTTCCATGGAAAAGGGCCAACCCTTCTCCCGGAAAGCTAGAAGAAGGGATTTTCATCCCTCTTTGTATCATTCAGCTATATTTCTATAATGTTGCAGTAAGACTACGTTTTTCAGAGCTGAATATTCAGATCTTCACTTTTTGGACTTGTACTTTCATGAAACCCTTGCCGGGTTGTCTTTATAATACATTAAGGAGGCCAGATATTCATTTCCTTGGCATATTGTTCCATAAAGTTCCAGATCCATGTTGTTATATCATTATACTATAGAAACCCTCAGAAAATAACGCTATAATTTGCTTCGGTAAATTCTGCATAGCTTAAGTCATGGGATTTGGCTATTTTTAAGCTACTTTGAGGCCGGGAGGTCTGTTTAACTTATTATAAGTGATTTGTTTCAGCCCATCTCTTTTATTTAAGGGACTTAATACATAGGATAAGGGATACAACCATTATTTCTTCCTGTTTAAACATAAAACTCCAAAAATAACGTTTTCAGGGTCAAAAAGCTGCATTTTCCCCACTTGGGAGGATGTAGAAGTGCTTCTTTTTGCTGCTGACCCATTCATTTCATGGCTATGTGTTTCTCAACACATTTTATGAATTAATTTCACCCTTATATTCCAGTATTGTGCTTATGCACTGCTGCATTCCAATTTTGGGATATTACAATGGTATCAGAGCATAATCTTGGCTCAGCCTGTGGAACTCAGACATGATTCTATCAAGAGAAGGAGAGATGAAAATAAAGAATACTTCATTATGTGGAAGAAGAAAGGAGGAGAGGCTTTCAAATATTCTTCCAAAATCTATGCAGAGCATCAATTAAGATCTTAAGAAGATGAGAGAGGAGATGGAATCTCCAAAGAAGTTTGCATCTAGAGCTAGATCTAGATTGGAACATGATAGGTGTGAGCATACAGCTACACCCTATTATGCACGGCACAGTCAAAAGCCCAGATCTATCATCAGAGAGATGGAAGAAGGAGGAATGCCTGAGAGGGAAACTCTTAGTGATTTCCTTCAGGAGTATGAATCTCAAACTGAAAGTTTAGAGATCATATCACCTTTTAGGAGTTTTGCAAGATCAAGGTGGAGAGGAGTAGAAAACATGACTTGGATAGATTTACTCTATCTAATTTTCATGGATGACCAACATGTTCAGCCAGAGCTTGGGTGGAGGATCTACACACTTATTTGCAACAGCACCAAGCTTCTAAAGATGAAGCCGTCAGAGTTGTAGCGCTGCACTTTGAAGGTAAGGCCTATGCTTGGTGGATGTTTGAGTCATTTTCATTGAAAAATGTCAATACTTCTCCTTTTGTAAAGTTCACTAAGACATTGGTAGAAAGGTTTAATAAAAAACATGAAAAAATCAAACCAAGACAAACATAACTTTTGCATGGGTTGGAAGAACCTGAAAACTCAAATCCACTTCAGAAAAATGTTGGAGAAACCCACATCTTGCATAACACCTTGCTGAAGGCAAGATATTTGTCTCATATCTTTGGACAAGAGGGCATGAAGGTTCCTTTTTCAAAAGAGGATCCTCTTATTGAGTAGATGAATCCCATTCATATTGAAGAGGAAGAGGAGGATGGGGGTTACAACGCTGTCACATCTAGAGCATATCTAGTACCTCATGTAGAGGAAGGAGGAGCACATGCGCCAACAAGAGGATTTATTGTATCATTGCAAGAAGTTCCCCAGGATCTCACATATGGAGGCCAAGGCACAATCAATGGCAACATGATTATGGAGCATTGCATATGGAAGGAGAAGATAGGGAGGAAGGTCATCATCATTTGATGAGGAGCACACACCCCTATCCATTTCAGAGAGTGGATGCAAGGAAGAGGCAGACTGATTTGCACTATGAGGGCAAGGGCAAGGTTGCCCAACCATATGTACAATCTACTCTTGACATTGATGTCTCACTACATGGAGGTATTCCACTTGGGAGGCCACCAGATCTGGAGTTGGTAAGAGACATCTTGCCATTTGGTTCACCCCTCTTGGATTCCAGAGAGGTGAAGACTTTGGAGGAGTCTAGTATAGCGCAGAGAGTTTGGGATAGTCTCAAGGAGGAGGGAGAGATTCTCCCATTTTCAGCACCACCCACTCTCACTATCTGTACTGCGCTGACAAAAGTTGCTGCAATGATGGAGGATGGCACCTTCATGGTGCAAGGGAGCTGCTCCATGGATTTGGAGAAACAGAGGGTACTTCCTTTGAGGGAGGAATCCTCCATACATTGGAGTAGATGGAGACCACTCATGATTTCTTTGGCCATGATTGGGAGATTCTTATTGGAGGAGAGCTTCTCATGGGAGGAAAAATTCCAAAGGTCATTACTTATTTTTGAGCATGAGCAGCTGCATGATGGGCATGGCAGCAATTTGGAGGATGAATTTGGCATGAGGGATGTCAAAGGATAATATAGCAGCATGTGGAGAGCTTCACATTGTAGATCATCGGCGCTGTCTCTTAGGAGGATTGATCCATATTGGAGGTCTCAACTCTTGGTAGAGTTCTCCAAGGATCTTGGTGCTTGCATGATTCTTGATGACCCAGATGGAGATGATAGATATATGGTGGATGATGTGGTCATATATTCTCATGGAAAAGTATTATTGACTAGAGCTTCTAAGCTCAAGGAGAAGCTGCTACATGCAGCACATGAGGAATTCGTTTCCATGCACTTTGATGCATATCTTGCCTTGGAAAAGGAGTTTATTTGGGAGGGCATCCAGCATGATATATTTCAGCATATGGAGAGATGCATAGCCCGAATGGTGATAGAGAGGATGTCACAACCACTTCCCTACTCTTTGGAGGTGAGGGAGAATTTCCAGTTGAGCCATTTCAGCTCAAGGTCCCAAGTACATGGTGGAGAATGTATAATTCCACATTGTGTTTTATACTTCTTTACTTTACATTAGCAGCATGTTGTACCAAGAAGGATTATCCCTTCTTTCATATTGTATGATGATGTACTTGAAGCCATTTCTAGCATTGAGATTGGATATATTATTGGTGGTTTGTGGGGGAAGCCACATGATATTTGGTGTGCACCATTGACACCACTTTGTACTTTCATGTTCATATCTTGTAGAATGATTGTGGCAGAAAAAAAGTGGATGGAAAAGCACTTGTTATTGTTTGATTTGATGTAGGCAAAGGATGCACTGTGCTGGTTCCATGTGTGGGACCTTGATCCACTTTCCGGTTGTCATATGACAACTTGTTTCTATTGGTTTTTGCTTCCATGTATTGCTGATGTTTTTATGTTCACAGGGAGCTTTGTTTGGAGAGTGGGATATGAGATGGAGATGCCCCTTAGGATTATGATTCTCCCTACTTTAGATGTTGTATGTTTCAGGGGAAACGATGGGAAGACCATGATTTCCACATCACATCTCTTTTCTTCATGTGGGAGGAGCCATTTGAGGAACTTGAGTTTTTGGAGGAGGCACTTCATGGCTTATTTGTTTGGTGGGGTAGCTTGGGCCACTCTGGGAGGTCATGAAATTTTAGCCCAAGATTAGAAACAACCCCATACTTATTACAAATGGATAGAGAAACCATTTGCATGGGTGGATCCAATATCTCCATGCAGCCCCAACACATTGTATGAACCGGGGGTTGAGGATCTTTTTGAGCTAACTAGATTGGGCATTTCATTTGGATGATAGCATGGGTGTGGAAGCCACTCATTGGGAATAATATTCCCCATGTTTATCATCACTCCTACCTTGAGGAGGCCATTGGACAGCAAGGAGGTTTCCACTTACACCTTCCACCTTTCTATGATGTGAGCCATATGGTTTTGCATGCTTGGGAGGAAACATTGGAGGATAGATTTGTAGCAGATCATTTTTAACAGTGGTGGGGAATTTTGAAGAGGAGGCCAAAAGAAGAGGAGGGGAGGAATTTTTCTCCTACAGTTTCTTGAGGAAAAGAAACATTTTGGAGGGGAGGACTGTAATATTCCAAAAATTTAGCCTTCAAGCTAAATGGAATATTAGAGTTGTTTTATCACTAGGTAGGTGAATAAATGGGTAGGGAGGCCCATTAACCTCTTTAGAAGGATCATTAACACTCCTAATGTGAAAAGAGGAAGAATAAGTAGCAAATTTGAGCACCATTGGGTGTGAACAGAGATGGGATCATGTTGATTTAGTCAACTTTGATCAAGTCAACAAAGCTGTTTAGGTACATTGAATCTCCTTGATGAACAACACAATTTTGGTGGAGAACAACTTGCATGAGCTTGATGGCACACATGGATGGGACCCAATGTGAAGAGGTTCACTTGATATATATAGAGAGGATGGGATCCTTGTTATTCATGCTTTGGATTTGATCATTTGATCTTGGTTTGTTTAGACTTGGCTTCCTCTTGCTGTTTAGCAGGGTTGTAGTGCTGTTTAGCACAGGGTGTTCCCGAGCAGGAATTCCACCTCTTTCCTTGAGAGGCCTCTTGGGAGAGCTTTGTTTTGTATTGCTCCACATCTAGGCTTAAGGCCAAGCACCATTATCCAACCTCAATGTTATTTCTGTAGCAGAATATTGCTGTGTTGTAGGGTGTTGCAGTGGAGGTTTGATAACACCACTTCTGGATCTGTTTCTCAGTAGAGGGTGCCTTCCTTCTCTTGAGAGATCATGTTAGGTCCCTATATCACTAGTATAGCCCATTATTATTGTTAGTGTAAACCCCTTATTGTTATTATTGTACCCTTGTAACCTCCATTTTGTTATTATTGTGCCCTTAAATTATTATTGTTAGGTCGGCTAGGATTACATTGTGGCCCACTAGGATTACATTATGGCCCCATGGACTCCTATATATAGAAAGGAGGTTTTGTGAATTGTATCATCCAAGAATTGTTCATTTCTGTAATGTATTGGAGGTTTCCCCCTCGAAGTGGCTCATTTCTAAGGCATTTATATCTCTTTTCTTCTCTTTTTGAGTTGGTTACACAACATTTGGTATCAGAGCTTTGGGATTCTAGGGTTTCGCTGCTCCAAACAGGTCATCGTGGCATTTTCGCTATAACTTTTTTTCTACGAAGCTTCAGAAACTGAAATTTTTAGGGTGCGAAGCTGAAATCTTGAGGAAGGTTTTCTAAAAATTTCAGATCTTGGTTCGCAATATTTGAGGAGATATCATCTGTGGAAGTTAGGTATTTTTTCAGGCTCATAAACAGGTCATCGTGGAATTTGCGCTATAAATTTTTTTTTACGAAGGGTCAGAGTCTGAAATTCATATGGTGCGAAGCTGAAATCCTGAGGAAAGTCTTCAAAAAATTTCAGAACTTGGTTCGCAATATTTTTGGAGATATGATCTGTGGAAGGTAGTGCTTTTTCAGGCTCCTGAATTTCATCTCAAAGAGGTGATCGTGGGAAAAGTTCAATAACTCTCTCTCTGAAGATTGGATTGGAGTGCCGTCAAAAGTGGTCACAAGTACACAGCCTGTAGTTTCTTCGATATCAATTTCAGAGACAAAGGACAAAACAGTGACACGTGGCAAGTCGTACAAGTTCGCTATACTGAACCAGTCCAGAATTAGGTCATTGTGGGAGATTGGACACAACTTTGTCTTGGAGCATCAAAATCAAGTCAGACCTGTGGCATTTGAAAGAAGCTTCAGAGGGCTACTACAGGGCTGAATTTCAGATATCTAAGATTTTCAAGCACAGAGATAATACAATTTCAATATCGAGCTCCTCAAAGCTAGTAAAAGGTGTGTATTTTTTTTTCCGAATTGCATAAGTCTTGTTTGAAGAATCAAGTTGAATTGATTGAAAGGGCCTATTGTAGAATAGATATCAATATTGGAGTCTGAAATGGCCCCTAAAAATAATTCAACACCCATTAAGCCTTTAGAAGGCTCTACTATTACTCATGAAGATGAAGAATGGCAACATTACATGTCAAAATTACAAGAGCAAATGCAACAAATTTCGCTCTCGCAAAGAACAACAAAAAATGAAATGGAAGTTTTGAAGAAAGGCATGGAAACTAAGATGAATGGTTTGGAAGCTAAGATGGATGGCATGGAAGTCGGCATGGAAGCTAAGATGGATGACATGAAGAATGATCTAAAAGCATACATGGAAGGCTTGATGACAAACTTAAAACCAGAAATGATTCCTAATGGCGGAAATATAGGAGAAGAACCTCCTGATGAGAACAAAATAAATGTTAATCATGATTCCATAAACTCGAATGTTGGTGGAAAGAACCACCATATTCCAAAAATGGATATGAGGAAGTTTGATGGAAAGGATCCTGTAACATGGATACTACAGATGGAGCAATATTTTGATCTCCATAACGTGCAAAACACACAAAAGGTACGCATTGCAACTTTACATTTAGAACAAAATACATTTGTATGGTATCGATGGCTTTGCTCCAGTAAAAAAATTGTCACTTGGTCAATTTTTATGGAGGAAATGATAGCACATTATGAGGATACAAAGAGCAACACCTTCTTTAGCCAATTGATAAATCTCAAACAAAAGGGTTTCGTGGGGCAGCACATTGAGGACTTCCAAAAATTGAATATAAGGGTAAGTGATATTTCAGAGGAACACAGGATTAATCTCTTCATAGGCACTTTAAAGGATAACATACAACATGAAGTTCACGTTCTGGAACCTGATTCATTGGAGAAGGCATTCAGGTTGGCAAGAAAAGTTGAATGTAAAATTATGGCGACCAGGAAGCCTACCACTCAATTCTATAAAGAAGGAAGTGTTGCTACGCCTAGATTTCCACAACCTACAAGGTTGACACCACAACAATTGGAAGAAAAAAGAGCAAAAGGGCTTTGCTACAGTTGTGATAGCAAATACACTAAAGGTCATAAGTGTCCTGAGAAGAAATTATTTTACATAGATTGTGAAGAGGAAGAAGAAAATGAACAAGAAGAGGATATACACCAGGAACCAGCCCTAGAAGAGGAAGAAATGAATCCGACCATATCGTGTAATGGACTGGCAGGAATTACCACTCCTCAAACTCTCAAGATAGAAGGACATATCAAGAAGAAAAAGGTAATAGTGTTGATTGATTCAGGTAGTACCCATAATTTTATTCATTATAAGGTAACCAAGGAATTGAATTGTTTCCTATACCCAACACCAGAATGTCAAGTGATGGTTGCAAATGGAGGAACTATAAATTGCTCTAGAAAATGCCATAATATCAAGCTAACCATGGGGGAATATGTATTGACTAGTCCAATGCTTTCCATTCCTATGGGAGGTGCTGATGTTGTACTAGGAGTACAATAGTTACAATCTTTGGGGACGGTAGCTTTTAATTTTCAAGAACTTTTCTTGAAATTTTTTTCAGAAGGAAAGGAAGTCGAATTACGGGGTATTGCGGGGAAGCCAGGAAGGATAATAAGCTCTAATGTCATGACAAAGCTTCTAAAGAAAGAACAGCGAGGCGTAATTGCACAATTATGCTCACTAGAAGTTCCAACATCAAAATCATCTGTTTCTGCAGATCTCCAACAAGTCTTGGACAATCATTCCAAGGTGTTTGAAACTCCCAAAGGACTCCCACCTATTCGTGATCATGATCATGCTATTCATTTGATTCGAGGAAGTGTTCCTCCAAACATCAGGCCTTATAGATATCCTTACTTCCAAAAGAGCGAAATTGAACGTATGATTGCAGAAATGTTAGAGGCGGGTATAATTCAACCCGGTCAAAGTTCTTTCTCTGCTCCTGTAGTATTGGTACACAAGAAGGATGGATCATGGTGAATGTGTCCGGATTATAGGGAGCTCAATAAGCTCACCATTAAAGATAAATTTCCCATTTCTGTGATTGATGAATTATTGGATGAATTACATGGAGCAATTTATTTTACCAAGTTGGATCTTCGTTCGGGATATCATCAAATTAGAATGAAGACTGAAGATATTCCAAAAACAGCATTTCGAACTCATGAGGGTCATTATGAATTTTTGGTCATGCCTTTTGGCCATACCAATGCACCTTCTACATTTCAAGGGTTGATGAATTCCATTTTCAAACCCTTCCTTAGAAAATTTGTGCTAGTATTTTTTGATGATATACTAATCTATAGCAGGTCTTGGAAGGATCATGTTGAACATGTTGACAGGGTGCTCAAACTATTGCGGGAGAAACAATTATATGCAAAAAAATCCAAATGTTTCTTTGGAGTACAAGAGGTGGAATATCTGGGTCATATTGTATCTCACGAGGGTGTTAAAGTATACCCTAACAAAATTAAAGCCATTAAGGAATGGAAAGTTCCCACAACCATAAAGCGGTTGCGAGGATTTCTCGGGTTAACAGGGTATTATCGCAAGTTTGTTAAGAATTATGGGAGAATAGCAGCACCTCTAACAACATTATTGAAGAAAGATGCATTTTCATGGACTCCTGAGCAACTAAGGCCTTTGAACATCTTAAAGAGGCAATGTGCCTAGCACCGGTCTTAGCTACGCCAGACTTCACAAAAACCTTTATTGTGGAATGTGATGCCTCAGGAAATGGAATTGGTGCAGTTTTAATGCAGGAAGGAAGACCCATTGCTTTTGAAAGTCGTCCAATCAAAGGAAAGTATTTACAAAAACCTATTTATGAGAAGGAAATGTTAGCAATACTGCATGCACTAAAGAAATGGCGAACTTACTTAATGGGAAGACACTTCAAGGTAAAAACTGATCATGATAGTCTTAAACACTTTTTGGAACAAAGACTATCTTCAGAAGAGCAGCAAAAATGGTCACAAAGATGTTGGGTTATGACTTTGAAATAATCTACAAAAAAGGAAAGCTTAATGTTGTTGCAGATGCACTCTCAAGAAAGAATGAAGAGGTGGAAGCATTGCTTTGCGCCATTTCTATTATCCAACCAGATTGGATAACTGAAGCAAGAGATGAATGGAAGAAGGACAAAGATGTATGGATACTCATTCAAAAGTTGCAGCAAGATCCTAGTACATCTGATACATTTAGTTGGAAAAAATGATTCCTTATGGTACAAAGATCGCTTATATCTTTGTAAGAATTCCCAACTAAAACAAAAGATTCTTCTGGAATTGCACACTTCTCCTTTAGGAGGACACTCAGGATTTTAAAAAACTTACCACAGGGTGAAGAAAGAATTTTTTTGGGATGGCCTTAAATCTGATATTCGAAAGTTTGTGGCGGAATGTTTGGTTTTCCAGCAGAATAAAGTGGAAACAATTAAGACCCAAGGACTTCTACAACCTTTATCCATTCCAAGTCAACGTTGGGAGGAGATTTCAATGGATTTTATCACAGGTTTACCTAAGTCCGAAGGAAAGAGTGTCATCATCGTGGTAGTTGATAGACTTACCAAGTATGCACACTTTTGTGCATTATCTCATCCATTTAAAGCAAGTACAGTTGCTACTACATTTATGGACAGAATTCAAAAGCTACATGGAAGCCCAAGGGTTGTTGTGAGCGACAGAGATCCCATTTTTACTGGAAATTTTTGGACGGAGTTATTTTCTTGTTTGGGTACTCAATTAGGTCATAGCTCATCTTATCATCCTCAATCTGATGGTCAAACTGAGATCGTAAATAAATGTTTGGAAGGATATCTTCGTTGTTTTGTATCTGATAAACAAACACAATGGGTCAAGTGGTTACCTCTTACTGAATGGTGGTATAACACTTCCTTCCATACTGCAGCAAAAATGACCCCATTTATGGCACTTTATGGATATCATCCACCATCGATCACATCATCTTTAAGGGAAAATTCGAAGGTTCAAACAGTCCAAGATCACATCGACCATCAGCAAGAAGTTCTCTAACTCTTAAAGGATAACCTGAATTTGGCACAAAATCGAATGAAACAACAAGCAGATCAACATCGCAGCGAGAGAAGTTTTGATGTAGGGGATTGGGTATTTTTACGGCTACAACCATACAAACAAATGTCCCTCAAGCAAGCTAAGAAGGATAATAAATTATCACCAAAGTACTATGGTCCTTACAAGGTGTTGCCAAAGATTGGTTCTATGGCATACAAATTGGAGCTTCCTGCTTCTTCGCGAGTACATCCAGTTTTCCATGTTTCATGCTTAAAGAAGGTTATAGGTGAAAATCTTCCAGTTCAAACAGTATTGCCAGAACTTGATGGGGAAGGGAAGATCATATTGGAACTTGAAGCAGTCATAGAAAAAAGAACTCGACAACTACGGAATCGATCAATTTCAGAGTATCTCATCAAGTGGAAGAACTTACCCACTGAAGATTCTACATGGGAGGATGAGAATTTTATACGGAAGCACCCGGAGCTACTCAAGTGTTGAGGACAACACTTTTTTGAAGGAGAGGGGCATGTTAGGTCCCTATATCACTAGTATAGCCCCTTATTAGTGTTAGTGTAAACCCCTTATTGTTATTATTGTACCCTTGTAACCCCCATTTTGTTATTATTGTGCCCTTAAATTATTATTGTTAGGTCGGCTAGGATTACATTGTGGCCCACTAGGATTACATTATGGCCCCATGGACTCCTATATATAGAAAGGAGGTTTTGTGAATTGTATCATCCAAGAATTTTTCATTTATGTAATGTATTGGAGGTTGCCCCCTCGAAGTGGCTCATTTCTAAGGCGTTTATATCTCTTTTCTTCTCTTTTTGAGTTGGTTACACAACAGATCACCTAGGAAGATTTATGGGCTCATTTCACATATTGGCAGTAGGCCAAAGTATTCCTCATCTCGTACAGCGTAGTCCCTTGTAGGAACTGCGTCATTTTGCATAGAGTTGCTGCAGCAGGGTTTAAACCCTTGTTTTTGAGCTAGTTTCCATGGAAAAGGGCCAACCCTTCTCCTGGAAAGCTATAAGAAGGGATTTTCATCCCTCTTTTTATTATTCAGCTATATTTCTGTATGTTGCAGTAAGACTATGTTTTTCAGAGCTGAATATTCTAATCTACTCTTTTTGGACTTGTACTTTCATGAAACCCTTGCCGGGTTGTCTTTATAATACATTAAGGAGGCTAGATCTTCATTTACTTGGAATATTGTTCCATAAAGTTCCAGATCCATATTTTTATATCATTATACTACAGAAACCCTTAGAAAATAACGCTATCATTTGCTTCAGTAAATTCTGCATAGCTTAAGTCATGGGATTTGGCTATTTTTAAGCTGCTTTGAGGCTGGGAGGTCCGTTTAACTTATCATAAGTGATTTGTTTCAGCCCCTCTCCATATGTAAGGACCTTAATACATATGAAAAGGGATACAACCATTATTTGTGCCTGTTTAAACATAAAACTCCATAAATAACGTTTTCAGGGTCAAAAAGCTGCATTTTCCCCACTTGGGAGGATGTAGAAGTGCTTCTTTTTGCCGCTGATCCATTCCTTTGATGGCTATGTGTTTCTAAACACATTTTATGACTTAATTTCACCCTGATATTCCAATATTATGCTTATGCACTGCTGCATTCCCATTTTGGGATATTATAGGATGCTAAAAATCCTTACACTAGCCTTTATCGTTATGGGATCATTAAATTGTTAATCATGGATGGATTTGGGGTTAGGAATGATATATGGGATGGATTTTTACATTGTAATTGGTTTATAACAATATTTGAAGAACCAAATGCCCAACCTAATTCTGAAGCACATGAGGCAAATAATATTATAAAGGATAATCAATTTGTTGTTGTCTTCTCCTCACACCCTAAAAAGTCGAAGAGAAGAAAATTTCAAACACTTGTATCCCCATTATTTGAGACTCAAACCCCTACCATTGGATGGAGGGTCACACGTAGTATGGAAAAGGTTGGTCAAAAGAGCATGAAGTCACAAATATTCATTGACTTAGAGCAGGATAGGAAGGAAGAAGAAACAATACTGAACACTTTGTGTACCTCTAATAAGGGTAAAAGTAGACTTCGTATGTTTGAAGATTTCACTACAAGGTTTATGTCCCAAAATAAAAAATCCCGCACTAGACACAAATAAGATTAAAAATCCTACACACAAACGAAATTAAAAATCTTGTTGTAAATAAAAGTCAAATAAAAAATCTTGCAATAGAGACAAATCAATTCAAAAACCATACAAAAGAAACATATCAATTCAAAAATCCTACAGTAGAGGCAAATACAATTTTGTTTTTTTTGTTTTTTGTTTTTTTGTTTTGTTTTGTTTTTATTTTATTTTTTATTTTTTATTTTATTTTATTTTTATTTTTATTTTTTTTTCCGTCAGAACCTCCTACAACAGAAATGAACAATCCTACTCCATTGATAGAAAAAGGCTAATGGATCCAATTTATCATTTTGTATTAAGGAAGAAGGAAAGGACAAAAAAAAGTTGAAGGGTGAAGTAGAAGAAAAAATTGTCCTTAACAGGTATATGAAAGAGGAAAATGAAAGGTTGAAAGTATATAGTGCTAACCTGCAATGTAAAAAATGAAAAGCTAATTATTAAGAACAAGAAGTCAAAAAATATGATTAATAATTGGATCAAACATGTTAAATAGTACATTGTTCACAATAGGGTATTAAAGAGAAGATTCAAAGAAGTGAGAAGTAGGGGAGAAAAAAACGTAAACATTCTCGTCAATGCATCAAGATTTTAGCGGAGAACTACAACCCTATAGTTTTGGTCAATTTCAGTTCTTGTTTAGAAATTTTTCTTGCATGGGGACATTCAAGATGATCGGTGTGGGGAAATGTTGAGCCTCTATTTGTATAGTTTTCCACAAATTTTTTCCTAGAATCATTTTTGTTTTCACCTAGTTTATGTGGTCATTGTCATAATTTAGCATATTTTTGAGATATTATTTTAAAATGTGGGCATGATAAGATAATTTTTTATTATTTGATTATTTTACTTTGTTTTTCAATGATTTAATAGAATTTATGTAGTATTGTTACTAATAAAGGTTGATGTGGAGGTTCATTCCTGTGATAGGTAAAGAGTTCCTATTCACCCAGTTCACTTATTGTTCACCCAGTGAAGCTCCTATTCCTACGTTAATGGTTGTTACACATCCAATTGTTATGAAAACAAATGAGAAAATTTGTTTTGTAAAGCAAAGGCTTGATATGGTGTTATGTTGTTCCAACTATGCGCAGGTTTTTAGAAGAAGCATGAAGGTCCTGGTCAGATATATGTTTAAATTTCCTTTTATATGGAACAAGTATTCATACAAAACAAATCATAATGACCCTGCAAGTCTATTAATTCTTCATTTTCTAGATCATCAACAAGCTATGATTTGGTCATATTTGTTTATGTTGGACTAGATCTTATGAAAAAGTAACCATATCTGAAGTGGAGCTTTGTGATTCATGCTTATTTAGTTCATGTCCAAGCCAAGAATGTTTCTCTTTATGAATATTTGGATCATATTAGAGTTCTATATGAATATGATGATCTATATTTAGTCCTTAGAATTAGGGGCATCGATTCTATTTATAAACTGGAGTCTTTGTATAAATACATCATATTCTATAATGTAAGGGTAGAACAAAGAATATGCAAGAAAGGGAAGCTAAGGGAGAAACTTTTTTATTTCAGTGGAATGATTCCAAGGGGGGACCACTGGGATCGAGTTCTTCTCTATCACACTCTCATGTAATAGACTCGATTATTTCCAAAACAAGTTGATGCCAAATTTATATTTACAATCTTTAATCTTGCTAGAGTTGTGATTTATTTTTTCTAGGGATGACAAGTTGGGTGGTTTGTGCCCACCAACCCAACCTGTTATCCTATGTCTCTCCAGATTTTCTTTCTTTATGTTTTGATGTACACATAATTATATGATGATGGCTTGACCCTAGCAGATATTTTTGGTTTGGTTCTATATTTCTCATTTATATTAAAGCTTGTTGTGTCAATTCCTTATATGGATTCGATCACATAATGCATATGCATTGTAATTTTCTTCTCGGAATGCATCGATATACGTAGATATTCAACACATTAAGGTTTTGATTAATACAATTGATCTTTGTATATAATTTTTAAGGTGATTTGAATGTGACTGATATCCACTCTAATATTTCTAGCTATATAATGAAATTGTCTTTTATATGCATAATATTTGGATTCTTTGTGATAATTATACATATTGAGATTGTGAGGATAGAGTATTGTTATTTTATTTCTATAATCAACATGGATACATTCCTTAAGCATTCTAGTTAGATATAACACATCATGTGATTTATCTTTTGAATATATTATTACAGTGTTGAAGTTCAAAAATAGTGAAACAATATGTTTTTCTTTGAAGTGTGGACGATGCTCTATTTTGAAAATGTAAACAGTGATAAGTCAACTATATGAGGTATTGTTTAGATAGAACTTGTGAATTTTGTGTCCTTAGACTGATATTTGGAGATTTATTTTCACCAAATTTGATATACAAGGCATTGGATTGAATCATTTTTTATGAACATGCCTTGATACCTCTTGGAAATCAATTGACGTGTTTTTTCTCTGATATATATTGTATGCCTAATCCAGATCCAGTTTATGGGTTAATGATTACACATGTTTGAATTTATGATCACATAATGTTATGATAAAATGCTATGTATCCATTCCTCTGATTTGTGGTTGTATAAATTTTATCATTAATTAAAGTGATTTAATGCAGGGAATCTTATCATTGGTAGCCATAAGTGATATTTTCCTTTTTACATAATGTTATGATAAAATTCTATGTATCCATTCCTCTGATTTGTGGTTGTATAAATTTTATCATTAATTAAAGTGATTTAATGCAGGGAATCTTATCATTGGTAGCCACAAGTGATATTTTCCTTTTTACTTCAGAACATATATTTTGCAATAGGAGACATTTTCAGTAGTCATTCGGAATAACTTAGGAAAATATTAGTTTTCCATTTTGTTTTAGAGTGGATTATCATCTTGAATCATTTTATGGCCTAGGTTTGTAAGAGACCTACATTCCTTTTTCCACTGGCTAACTCAGATAGGATTCTTACAAAAATTAATTAGCCTAAAAGGGGAGCCAAAAGTAGGATCTTTGTTTACTCTCTTATTTGGAAGTGTGAAGGCATTAGGGCTTCTGACTCCTTTTCCCTATGGATAAATGGGATAACCCTTTAACATATTGCTCAAATCTTAAAAAGGAGCCAGAGTTTAGAAACCAATATTAATTGTTATGCTTTCAAGGCATTAGGGTTTCGTACTCCTTTGTTATATAGCTAATTGAGATAAAACTTTAACATGTTTCTCAATTGTCAAAAAGGAGCTAGAGTTCATAAATTAGTAGTTAGGGTATTGTTCCTTGAATGATGCCATTAGGGTGATACAGTTGAATTGTTGTAGGGGCTTCATTGATAGTGAGTGATTTTACAGATTTATGAGGTCTTCTTCTAGAATATATTGTGATGCACCTCAAAGCCTACGAAACCCAAATTAACATATTAAATGTTGGTATATTAACGTAGCATATATAACACCCAATAAGGACTTCCAACAAAGGAAACTAATTGGAAATTTTTTCTTGACATATAGTGTAAGGATACAAAATAAGAATGGGACTACTTTATAAATAATTAGACATGGATGCTGGCAATTCTCTTGTCACCCGACAATACGTTGGGATGGAATGGGGGGGGGAGGGTAATGATTCATGTGAAGTAAAGACAAAAAAGTAAAAAGGGAAAAAGTAAAATTGGAGAAGTATAAAGATATTATAAACATTGAAAATGGAAGGGAGAAGGTCGACTACAAAGAATAAAAAAGGACAAAGAAACCAATGGAAAAATTTAGAAAATGTTTGACAATATAAAAATTCAACCGTTATTCAGAAAATATTATAGTTAAAAATAAAAAAATGACGAGAAGAGATAAGATAATATTATTGGAGGAATAAAATGCAAGCTTAGGAGCGTGAGAGAGAAGATGCATGGGACTTCTCTGATGAGTTGAGAGGCATAGAACCACCCGTTCCAACAAAGAGTAATGGTATACAAATAAGTCTTGGAAGGAAAGTAGATGAGATGGAAATTGATGAATTTGGTCTTACAATACCATTGATACTGATTGTATCAATATCAAGTCCTGTTAGTAAAAAATTCCTCCAACAATGATAAGACATTTATTCAGAAACACCTACTGTTTGGCACAAGGAAGAAGAAAAAACTAATTTTAGTAATCAACCATAAATTTAAAACCCTACAATGAACAAAAAATCTAATGATAATAAAGAAAATGAAGAGATACTTCTCCAACTTAGAAATATCATGATTGTGCCTCCCTTGTTGCAATTAGTATCTATCGAGGAAGTAAAAAATAAAACCTTGGATGACGAAGAGTTGCGACCCGGATTAAGTTGGTTCACTGAGTATATAGACAGAGCATGTGAAACTGATGAATCATTTCTTGAAGACAATTTCTAAAAACAAGAAAGTAGTACCCCTTTGAAAAATCAACTAATCATTGGATTTGATGACATTGACTAGTCAAGTAATCTCGAAACATCTAGAAAACCTAAGCCTATGAAAAATAAATTTACATTAAATCATATACCACACTATGAGGGAGATGAAGATCCTAAGAAGCATTGATTTGTATGCAAGAAGTTTTGGATTCCAAATGATATTACCAATGAAGACAAGAATATGGCACAGTCTATAGTATCTTTGAGGAAACACACACTCACTTGGTTTGTGATTTTTACTAAAAATAAAACAAAATAAAAAGGTGAAATCAAAACTAGTTTTTTTACCTTATTCAAGTCACAAGATGCAAAACACTTTGTCAGGGTCCTATAATATAGGGATCAAAGTGTGTTTGTATGAATATTCAATTGGGGTTATGTTTATAAACATTTAGCCTATGAATTCACCAAGTATCATAGTCTAAGGGGTCTTTGTACAAAGGACTCAAATTGGTCAAGTCATTGTAAGTATGTGTGTCAAAAGAGGTCTATTAGTCTTGATTTTAATTGTAAGGTCCATGAGGGGTCATCATTTAAAATTTGTAATCATGGGGAAACAATGTCATGATGGGAGTAAATTAGAGGTCATTGTCATAAGAGTTAGATTAGAGCCGAGTTAATTAGATTTAAAAATAGTTTGTGGTGGTTGACATCAGCAAATGTACAACAATCATCATCAAATTTGGCATCATTCTATTTTTTCTGCGCCCAACCCTTGATCTTCTTAAATTACCATTATTTCCAAACAAGGAGTGGATTTATCTACAAAACTGTAAAATTTAATGCAAGTTCATCCTTCAACATTCAGATTTTACAAACATTTCATCTCCATCGGCTTGAAAAAGATCAGTTTAGTTGTTGCGCATAGGTTGCAGGGAAACACTACACACATCTCAAAGGATCATTTCTTTTCATCAAACACGGGTTAAAGTTGTGTATGATAGTTTGGGGGTTTTATTTTGTCAAAGTGTGAAGTAATTTATCAATTTCCAACTAAAAACCATGTTTGAAAACCCCAGATTTTAAATTACACAGTGTTGCTCACACTGGTGCTAGGCATGAGCATTGTGGATGTACATAGTCACCTATTTTTCATCCTATTCGACACACTAAATAATCTATGAACCTCGAATTTTCTATATGAATATGTTTATTTAAAAATACAAGAATTTTTGGTATCATTTGGAGTGCAGTTCATCGTTGTTTCTGGGATTTTCATTTTCCATTTCCTTAGCACTGCACATAGCTGGTGTCGCACACAAAAAAATGATTTTTTCCACCTATCCATCTTCTTAGAAAACATCAATGGTTCATCTTCTTAGCCTTACATGATATAAGTTGAAATTATTAGGGGTCCATAAGAGGTTAAAATTGTTTTTAGCTTATCCTTTGGCCGATTGAAGTGTCTTTTCTCCCTACAGCCGTGTTTAAGGTGCTACATACAGGCCAGAACATAGAATTTTCATCTCTTTCATTACTAGTTAGAAATTGTGGTCTCTTTGTATTGTTTCAGTAATTTAGGGTTTGAAATTATTTTTAGCTCTGTCTTGAAAAACCAATCTTGATAAAACAAAACCCTATTCCAAGTTTTGTGTCTTCAGAGTCTTGTTTTTGGAAATGGAAACTTCAGAGAAGAAGTGGAAGACAAAGGGAGGAGAGATTGTGAGGTTTGAAACACAAGATTTCTCACTTATCAAATCAATCCCTGCCATCAGAGTAGCCTTTGAGAAAATAGGTTATGTCAGATTATGTGAAAAAATAAAGGGGTATATTGTGGAGGTGACCAATAAATTTTCCCTAAATTTTGGTGGAGATGAAGTAAAATTTGGTGAATTGAAATTCATCGTGTCAGAAGCCACCATAAAATCATCCAAAAAAATACCTTTAGAGGGGTAGAAATGGTTCAAAGGAATGCCTCTGGTGTTGGATAATTATAATGATTTCATGAAACCAGAGTATAAACCAGGAGTATGGTGTTGTAGTGCTTAGTGAATATTTATTATAACATGACAATAATATTCTCAAGGTAATTCAGAGGTATTTCACATGTGAAGGTAGGTTCAATAGGGTATATCAATATCACTTTAGGATCCTCATGCATTTCTTAGGTAAAAAGACCCTCAATCTACCCTTTTACCTCTTTAGGAGCTTAGGAAAGATGACTAAAAGAGTAAGAATGAAGAAGGGCATGGTTGACTCAAGTTTATTTCATTATTCAATAATAAAATTGTTGGTATTAGAAGAGCTCCAGAAAAGGAAATAGGTATGGAAACATTTTCTAACCTCATCTAAGTTTATAGTGCAATCTATTGGAATTTGATCAAGATACATGGATACTCCTACATCCACCACTAAGATTACTTCTTCACCCCTAAAGAGTTATGTCAAGAAAAAATTTTCATATATAGTTGAGAAATCACCAAAGAATAAGGGAAGAAAAATACAATTCTCACCACAGGTAATCGAGATTCTAGTGCAAAGAAAGCCAGTCACAAAGGAAGTTGCTAAAAGGCTACCATTGGAGAATTCAGTTTAAAAACTTGTTGTGTCGAAGGAAATTAAAGCACAAACAAGTTCTAAGGATGAGAAAGATAAGAAAGTTAAGGAGTTAGAGAAGTAGTTAAGATAATTCCACTTAGTTATAACCCAATTGCAAAAAGAAAATAGGAAACTAAAGAAGACTATCCTAGAAAAGACAACTCAGTCTAATGAAGAACTGCCTATTATTAAAGCCACACCAACTATTTTCAAATTGAAGGGAAAAATAAAGGTAATCAAGGAAGAGGTTAAGAAGGAAAAAAATACCAGCAGCCAGGGTTACAAGATCCTCATCGACAAAGCTACAAATACAAGAAGGGAAGACAGTGAAAGAGGAGAATGTAGATGAAGGGAAGGTAACTTTCAAGAGAATGAAGAAGAAATTAAAGGAGGCTAGAGATGAAATTTATGATCTCAAGCAGCAAGATGAAAAAGAGCAACAAATTATGGAATTAAAGGATCAGTTAGATAAGAGACGTGTGACCATAGATTATTTGCAACAGGAAAATAACCATCTTAGACCTAAAGTATCTCAGGAAACAGTGACATATGATTCCAAAGGAAAGTGTAAAGTGGTTATTGATGTTGAGAAGATAAAAGAGCCAACTCAGTATTCAAGGTGACCTAAGACTAGATCTATTGGTAAGGTACAAGAACAAGAAAAGGAGACTGTGGAGCCTGTAGTGTTTGATGAACAAAAGGAATATGAGAAGCTACTAGAGTAACTTGAAGGTGTGAAAAATCAAGTGGAGCAGCTTAACGAGAAATACCACATGGATAAAATTTCCTTGTTTAAAGTGGTGGAAGTTATTTTTCCTACTCTTCAAAGGGATAAACACAAGCTAAAATGGACTTTGCCTCTGCATAGGCAAGTGAAGAACCTATAGGTGAAAAACCTAGTCTCGAAAAGAAGTCTTAGGTTGATGAAAAAAAGGCTCATTGAAGTCAGAGAAGCTGGAAGAAAGAGGAAGAAGGGTAAGTTATATTTTCTGGTTGATGCAGTTGAGAAGAGAAATCAAGTGAAAATATGAGTTGACAGCTGCTACCCACAGCTGTTGCGCATAGGGTGACCAATGATACTATGGTTTCTTGAGAGAGGAATTTTAGGCAAGTTTTTGATGTTTATATGGAATGGAAACCTTAATCACAGTTAGCAGGTAATCCACCAATAATTTTTGACAAATTTACAACTATCTGTGCAGTCAGAGAAGGAGCAGATAGGTGCTGCACACAGGTGTTGCATGCAAACATAGTGAATCTTTTTGGACTAAATTTTACCTCAGGGTTGGGAAATTAAGGTTTTAATCATCTCATTATTTATGTTTTATCATGTAAAAACTTCACTCATGATGTTTTGCACAAGTTCAATGTATTAGGTGTGTAGGCAAGTTTATAAGTAATAGTCAAAGATGTTTTTCTAGTTTCTAGAATAGTGGTTTTTCCTTTCCTATCTTCATGAAAATACTTCCATATATTTGAGAATAGGTGGGCTTCAACCTAATTTTATCTAGAAACAATAATTTTTATATAGTGCATCATTTGGAATGTAGAGAGGGTTGATTGTGGAGTAAAAAGAAGATCTTTTAGATTGTAAGATGTGGAGTTTCAATACAAGTAATCAATTCAACAATACAAAGACAATTTTGTTTCAAGATTCTTGTGTTAGACAAATGGTGATGCTTGTCTCTTGGTAAATTTGCCTTTCCTTTAGTTTTTCATATGGATTTTCCTTCTTAATTTTTTATAGGAAGACTGTGAGTGGAATTTATTTACAATACTCTACTCTGGTTTGTCAAGCAATTTTCGATTTTTTCTTCCGAAATTAAATATAAAATTAATCTTTGTATGCTTTATATTTAAATGATCCTCATTCTCATTCATCTCACCCATAATACAAAAAATTTGTAAGATCCAGGAGTTTTCCTACCTTGCCCCATTTCAAGTTGCTCTATTTATTGTGATTGATTGTTGAACATTATTACGACTCCATGCCTAATGGTTCTCCTCTTTTTCTCATCCACAAATATATAAAATAAAAACCCTTTTGAGCTTACTAACTAGCCTAATATACTTTTTGTTGAGTAAAATAAGTGAGAGAGCCCTCTCTAGGCTAGAAGGGCTAGATTCTGGCCTAAAATGGTTTATGGTTACCCTTTTCATTTTCCTCCTCAACCTAGGAAAATCACAAAGTGCTAACACACTCAACAACCCAAAAATTAAAAAAAATCAAGAAATGGCCCAATGAGATGATAAAATATTTAAAGAATTATTGAATCAAATACCATATATTATTGATGAAAATATACTAGTTCAGTGATATGTTGTTGGATTGCTTCAAAAGATTCATGTACTTTGAGGATACATGAAGTTAAGACCTGTGAATAATCCCTCAAACTGCCCAATGAATTGAAACTGACAATGAGGGACATTTGATTAGCTCATATGTTGATAATAAGATTGAAGAAAAAAATGGCAATTACAAAATTCATTATTGGTTTTATTATTTAAGAAGATTAAGCCATGGTGTACTAACTACAAAATTGAGGGGCACACCAAGGAAAATTATAAATTCGATGACTATTTCGATCAATATGTTTGACAAGTACCATATGATATATACTATGACATATGTCAAATAATTTTGAACCACAATACTAATGATCGCTAGTATAATATTCATTAATTCTAAACCAAAATGGTGTTCCATCTGCAAACACAGTAGCCATTCAACGCAGGAATGTTAGCTCAATGGGAAAAAAAACCTAACTATCACGTCGTCTATAATACACAAGGAACAAATCAGTATAATGAGCCACCAATGTAGAGTGAAAAATGAAATGGTCAAGGAGGACATTGGTGTCCTCGCAGAGGATATAATGGTTGAGGTCAAGGAAAAGGAAGATCTTATTGTTTTACTTGCTGGGGGTGGGGGGGGGGGGGGGGTCTTCTATTAACCATATTTGTTGATATCAAGATCAGTAGTATGATAATTAAACCAATAACAACCCCCCCCCCCCTTCTATTAACCATCGAGAGTGCTTGGGCTCACGCATTTTCTCTAATGGGTTGTTGGGGACACGTGGCACCAAATATGCCACCAGAGTTGCTTGTCATTTGATGGTTGTCCTCCCACCATATAATCTTCCAAGTTTGGAAGAATTCCAGATCAAACTCCAAGACCATAACACTATCTTTAGCTGGATCCTTTGACTTTATGGGGGTCCTTCCTTTGACTAGCCATAACTTTCAATCTAGGAGGCCATTTCTAAAATTCCACATATCATGAGAAATTTATCTTAGATATATTTCCATCTAAGTGGGTCCAAAATATATTTGAAGTGATATTATGAGCTAGAAATAGCTTCAAAGGTATTGCACCTTCTCCTTCCATACTTCTCTTATCTTCATTATTCTTGTAATCATCTTCAACTTTTTCCTTCATCCTCATCACCTTTTCCATCAATGACAACACATTTTTAACATTCCCCCCCTTTGGAATTCATGGAAACACCTTGATCAAATAGAATCAATCACCATAAAGAAACAAAGTTTTCTTCGTATCTCTCCTTCTCCTCCTTTGTATGCTACTCCCTTTAAAATGCACTCCTCTTCTAATATATTACTGCTATGGTGGACTTATCCTTTATGTAGAAAGCTTCCCTTAGTTGATCATCAATACATGTCCCTCTTTTTTGAAGTTCTTCTTCTTTTGTTTGATCACCAAAACTTCTCCCCCTTTGAAATTAATGGCAGAGACACTCATGAGTTCCCCTTGCGACCTTTCTCCCTTTGTCAATAATCTCCCCCTTACATGTTGATCCTATGGACCTAGAAGATTCATATGATATGTTGAGGGATCTTGTTGGATGCCTTTCTTCATCTATAAGGAAGAGCTAGTTGATGGATGAAAAAGGAACAAATCCCAATATATATATTAAATATTCAAATTGATCACTTAGGAGAGGTTTGGTAAAAATAACAACTACTTGCTCTTTCATAGCTTCATACTTGATCATGAAAATTTAATGGGAAAATTTATCTCTCGGGAAATCATGCTTGATTGGAATATGCTTTGTCATTGAGAGGAAAATAATATTCTTTGACATGTTGATAGAACTTGTGTTATCACAAATAATAGGAATAGGTTGATCATAAAACAATTGTACATGTTCCAAAGTATGCTACATTCATAAGAGCTAAGTGCAACAAGAAGTTTCTACAATATATTTTTCTTCAACAACAGATAGAGAGATTGAAGCTTGCTTCTTTCTTAATCATGAAACTAGACATTCTCAAAGACAAAAAGCACCACCACTAGTGCTATTTTTATCATCTACATGAACTTCCCAATCAACATAAATATAAATAGCTAGTGAAAAACATTTACCTCTTGGATACCAAATTCCATAGTCCAACATGGCTTTGAGATATCAGATAATCCTCTTAACTTCTAGAAGATGGCTCTTTCTAGGGGCTGCTTGAAATATTCCAACAATACCAACTTCCTGCATAATTTTTGTCCTTGAAGCTGTTAAATACAAGAGGCTTCCAATAACAAATATTTATAAAGTATGGTCCATTTCTGGTGATTCATCAATCTTGCTAATCTTGCAACCTGTAACCATTGGTTTGATCACTAAAGAACACTCATCCATGCCAAAAGTCTTCAATACTTCCTTGAGATATTTTCTTTGTGTGATAAAAATCCCTTTGGGAGTCTGTGTAATTTGTAAGCCAATGAAACAAGAAGGTTCACCAAGGAGTAAAGTATCAAAATCATCCTTCATATCAGGTACAAATTGGCATGTTAGTGAATTTGAATCACTAGAAAATATAATGCCATCAACATCGACAATTACCACTATCAATTTTCCATTATTAGATTTCACATATATATTATTATCAGTTTCCCCTCTTTTGAAGCCAAAATTCAACAAGTACCTATCCAACTTGGAATACCAAGCCCATGGGGCTTCTTTGAGACCATACAAGGCATTTTTAAACATGCAAATATAACTAGGTTGATATGTTCGCTGAAAATCATATGGATTCTCTATGTAACCTTCTTCCCACAACTCTCCATTTAGAAAATCATATTTGACATCCATCTGATATATTTTGAATTTATTAAAACATGAAAATTACAAGAAAATTATAATGGCCTCTAATTGAGAAACAAGAATGAAATTTTCATCAAAATCTAGACCTTTGATTTGTGCATAGCCTTTGCACACTATTTGAGCCTTAGTTATGACTAGTTGACCATGCTCATTTAGCTTATTTCTGAATATCCGCTTCATGCCAATTCCATTCTCATTTTTTGGTCTAGGAACAAGCTCCCATGTTTTATTTTTCTCAATATGGTCCAATTCTTCATTCATAACTTTTAACTAGTTGTCATCCTAGCTAGCTTGCACAACATCCTTTGGTTCCATCATCGATAACAAGGATACATGCACTTGTGTAGGGAGATTTAACAACTTCCTTCTTATCTATACACCCGTGTTTAAATCACCAAAAATTTGATCAACTAGATGGTGTTTTTTCACATACCTTGAAGGATCTTTAGCTTAAGGACTGAGGGTTTCTTCGTAGTCTTGATATGAAAGTGGCTCATCTAGCTTCTCACTATTATTGACTGGATCAATGGAACTAGAATTTATTTGATTATTATCTTCAAATTTAATATAATCAACGAATTTTACATCAATACAATTAATAATTATCTTGGTATTCTTATTTTAGCCTCTATAGCCTTTTTATTATTAGAATATCCAAGAAAATTACCTTCATAGCCCTTGCATCAAACTTACCAAGCTTGTCATCGTTCCTCTTGATGTAGCACTTACTTCCAAAAAAATTGAAATGCTTGACTATTGCTGGTATACCATACCAAATCTCAAAGGGAGTCTTATCATTGTTTGGTCTAAAATGAGATTTGTTGAGAATCACTACTATTGTATGAATAGCTTCAACCCAAAACCTTTGTTTAACATTCCTTTCTCCCATCACAGCTTTGGCTAACTATTGTATAGATCTACTTCTTCTCTTTGCTATGCCATTTTGTTGTGGGGTCTCTACTATTGTGAATTTCCTTTTGATGCCATGTTGCTTGTGAAAGCCATCAAACCCTTTTGAAGTAAAGTCAACTCCATTATCAAACCTTATGCTCTTGATTTTAGAGTCAGTTTCATTTTCAGCCATGACTTTAAAGTCTTTAAACTTCTCAAAAGATTTTTATTTTTCTTTGAGAAATGAAACCCGCATCATCCTGTTGAAATTATCAATAACAAGCATACAATATAATTGACCTAAGGGTGACTGCATCCTTGATGTTCCACACAAGTCCATATGTACTATCTTCAATGACTTATTTGATGATCTATCGTTCTACTTGAATGGTACTTGAGCTTTCTTACCCAATTGACAAGACTTGTAAATAATATTCTCAATATTTTATAGCTTTAACAGATCTTTGACTGCATTATTATTTCCCAATATATCTATCTGATCAAAATTCATATGTCCAAGTCTCTTATGCCACAAAAATATCTCATCAATATTTCATAAGAAACACCTATTTTTATTCTCTTTTGGGACATAGAAATTACTGTCTATTCTCACAGCTTCAACCATAACTTCACCAATGCCAACTGACTTGATTTGACAATTTTTAGCTTTAAAAATCACATCATATCCTTGGTCACAAATTTTAGACACACTGAGTATATTATGGTTCAACCCATCAACATAAAAGACATTCTTGGCTCTAACTCTACCATTTGATAAAATGACAAGTCCTTTACCAACAAACTTTCCAGGTGCATTGTTACCAAAGGTTACATTACTTTTTTCTATTGGTTTCCAAGACAAAAATTACTTCTCTATCTTGACATGTGTCTGGAACAACCACTTTCCACATACCAATGACTTCTTTCATTCTAAGCAAATAAAAAAATGTTGAACTTCTACAAATCTCCTTTTCTTTCTAGACTTTGGGCTCTTGGCTAGTTTTCTCGATAACTATATTAAGCCTTTTATTCTTGTATCTTCACTTAGATGCTCTATTCTCAAATTTTTAATAGTTAAAGAATTGAATCATATTATTCAAAGGATAAAATGTATTGTTATACTTGGGTCTACTGTTGCTTTGTCTAATTTGCTGAGAATTTATTCTTCTTGGCCTGGGCTGTCTGTATGATAGATTTACCCTGCAATTTTCTTCTGTGTGTCCATAATTAGTGTAAGTGAACCAATACCCAGGAAACATGCTATCATACCTAGGTTAAAATTGGTTTCTAATGCTTTGTTGTGTCACTTTATGTGCATATCTATTTGTCTCTCTAATGCTTCTTTTTTTTTGAGCAAAATTTCTCTTTATTTTGTGCTGTCGCTGTTGGATATTGGGATCTGCACTCTATTTTTATTCTTGCTGCAACGTTGACTCATTAGTGGTTTATCATTTTTCACCATTTATGGATTCTTTCTCAAATGAAATTGGTTTATTTCCCTTTAATTTTTCTACTCAGCTAGATTCAGCCTCAAATCCAAGACCAAATCGATTTATGGAGACTCTCTGTTCTTGCAAAATCTCATTCAAGCTATCAATACCCTTTCCAAACGTTTTATTGAAGTTGAGCTAGGTTTTTTCCTTTTCCAACTCTTTTATCAACAAAAAAACTTCTATTTCGAGCTTCTCACATGATTGAATCTTCTCACTGAGCTTTTGATTTAAGGTATCTTGAATTCCCTTGCATTCTTCAATCTGTAGGAGCGAGGGTTCATTAGCTTCAGAATTTTCCTTGATCAACAATTATTTATGAGATTTATTTTTATTTCTCATCCTATCAATCTTTTCAAGAGTGATAACTAGATCTCATTCTAAATCCACCTCAACCTCTTCACAATCAGAATTAATGGCTTCAACTTCCACATTTATTATAGCCATACACATGAATTCTTTTATGCTTTCATCATATTTGTCCTCATTAGAGGATTGGAAACCTTCACTTTTAAATTATTTGGTTTCTTGGGTGTATAAGCTCTTCTTTTTGGCCTTCTTCCTTTCTTTTTTAACTTTCCTTAACTTTTCTCTTGGATCACATTCCTTATTCTTCTTTTTAGGGAACTTTGAAGTACAATGACCAAATTTTCCACAATTAAATAATTTAAAAGGTAACTTATATTTATACTTTAATAAGCCTCTCTTTAGCTTCCTCATGAACTTGGCTTCCTCTTGATATGATTCACAACACGAATCATCAAGCTCTTCTTTGGGATTCTTATATTCTTTGAATACAGACTCTTTTGTTGTAGGCTTGTCATTTGAGATTCTCATCTCATAATTAGTGAGTGTACCAAGTAGTTGGCCCAAAGTGAGAATATTTAACTTATTCATCTCCTCAATGGATGAAACCTTGTGATTAAATCTCTCAGGGAGAGATATTAACACCTTTTTAACTACTATAGGTTATTATAGTTTCTCATCAAGGCCTCTTATAATGTTCATAACTTCATCAAATATTAATAAATACTTTGCAATATATTCATCATCATGCATCTTTAAAGACTCAAATTTCATTCTAGAACTTTAAAATATAGTTTTCTTTACCTTGTTATAAACTTCATAGTAGTTTCTCACCTTGTCCCAAATAAACTTTGCAATTATGCAATTCATAATCTTAACGAGTTCTGATTCAGGTAAGCCAACAAGAAAGGAATTCATGGCTTTAGCATTACATGTGAACTCCATCATTTGATGTTTAGTAATATTTTTTGGAGGATTTTCATATTATTCTTCCACAACATCCCATACAACAACTCCAAGCTATTTAATGTAGGTCTTCATCCTTACATTCCAAAATACATAGTTTGTTCCATTGAACATGGGTGCCCTATTGGTAAATCCTCCTTCCAATTTTTTCATGGTCCTTTATATTACTTCTAGCTATTAAAATTATTTTAAGTAACCTGGTTTTCTATGATACCAATTTTTAGAAACCAAGACAATACTGAGAGGGGGTGAGTTAGTATTGTAGGAATTTTAACAACATATTTTACATGTAATGATATTATGATACCAGTAAAATTTTTAGAAATTAGTTCCCATAAGAATGAAAAGCTATAACATAAGTATCATAATCAGAACATAAAAATTCTTCAAAATATTTCCTTCAATTTTTTCATAGGGTAAGCTACAAATTTCAGTCACAAAATTTTCTGGTTACAACTAGCAGGAAGAAATTACTCCATGATTTATCAGCTACAACCCTTGAGTTTATCAACCTCTATTGAAAGTAGCTTCAACACTTGAGTTTATAAGCTTCTACTGAAAAGTGATTCAACCCATATGCATTTACTAATAACTATTGGAAGGAGATACAACCCCTAATCTATAAGCCACAACTTTCCTGACCTCGGTAATTCATCTTTCATATATTTTCAAAATAAAATCATGAAGCCATTCCTTTTACAAAATAAATCAAATTGTATCTCAAACGCTCACCAAAACCACCATTACCAACACCTTCAAAAATATTGCATCACTAAGAACACCAAAAACATCACCAACACACTTGCTCACAGAATTGATCAAATTGAAAATTCAATTCTGCTTATATAAATTTGGACTAATTTGTTTGGAATTAAAAAATCAGTTAACTCCTTCTCTTTAGTTACATGAATATTTTATTTTTTCCTTTGTCTTTCTTCTGTCAAGTCATCTGCATATGATCTTTAAGTCGTCAAACTCTCCTTACTTGTTTCTACTAGAAAAAATGAGTTAAAAGTTTTAATTTTTCTATTCTAAAATTTTTATAGGACTTAGCTGATACTTTCTAAATTTTCCTGGTCTCCAATTTTAGTTGAACTACCACATAACTACAAAATATTTCCATGTTGCTAGTCAAGTGGTGAAATTGTTCATGCATTTGCTTTAGATTATTTATAGTGCTCCTCTAAGTGACAAAACCAAGTTGTCGACTCATTTATCCATAATATGGTGTATAATGTCAAAATTAATGTTTCTACCCTTTTTCATGCTTAAGCGTTCAATATGGGCCAAAATCGCCTTTAAATCAATACTATAGATCTACTATGGGCCCGAGCGATTTTATATAAAAATACTACCAAATACAACTTTGCGAGCCCATTTACTACAAAACCCTTATGGATATATTTAATACTACAAATTTGTCGTCCCTAGGGTCTTCACATGCACATGAAACCAATTCCTGACACTTTAAAATTTAGCTCCCTTTAGGGAAGACATGTCGAGTGGGTCCACCTACTCTTTATTCTCATTGGTCTTGTGTTACTGGCTGTACTATCGTCATTTCCCAAAGCTGTGTTAGCCTGAATATTCATCTATTTCACCTTTAATCTCATTTTGGGGCCATGCCACTAGGATGGCATGTCCTAGTGGGTACCACCCGCTGCATACAAGAATAAATAAAATTATAGTTGGGGTGAGCTATCTACCACATGTTCTTGGCACCTCTTTAGCCCACAGATATTTGCATGAATGCCTTATAATTCGTCTTGCATCGACCATAAGGGATGAAATCATAGACTCCATGTGGTGCCATCCAAGTGATGACAGGTGAAACTCAGATTTAGCCTAATAAGGTACCCAAAAATGTAAAACCTACATTCCATCTGTCCTCGGTACTAATGACATCATCACTGATCAACCCAATGTTTCCATGTGTCCTCCTAGAAAGGAGAGAGAAAGGGGTCTTGAGCCTTGGTTATGCGACCATTTCCTCTGTAAAATATTTAAATGAAAATCACCGGATTCAATCATTTTCATAAAAAATTCAAAGGGTCCTTGCTCCATTGATATGTTACCACCACATTACCTAGTTTTTTAACATCTCAGACCTTCAAAATTTTCATATGCCTTAGCACTTCCAGGTTAGTCCTCCTTGGTTGTCATCATGCCAAGCTTGTGTCATTGTGGGTCTCCTCTTCCTTACACACCTTATTTCTTCTAGAAAATACCTCTTGGGCTAAGCAGTCACATATGGCTCGTTTCCTTAAAAAATCCACCAATCAACTCTGCCTTTATATGCTAACTCCACCTGGAGTTATGCCATATGTCTATTGGGTGTTAGAGAAAAACATATGTGGTTTACAGAACCCCCTTGAACAATATAGTGGTAAATGGTGTGGGGGGGCTCTGTTATTTTTTTTGACAATAACGGATAAATTTTATTTAGGCGGCAAAGCTGCCACAAGCTCTTACATTCCAGCTCTGACAGAGATAGTTTCTCGAGAGTAGCTGATTGGGATTGCTGTCAAAGAGTCCGGAGGACAGATCACCAGGCCTGGTTTGCCTCTCTTTAGAGATAAGAATGATAATACCAGGCAGACCTTTGTTCAGATTCAACGCATTGATCACTTCGCCTACTTTGAACAGAGAATGTTCCTCAAATCTGAAGCAGAAGGGCGTCGGCCGTAGCATCGCGCCAGGACCAGGATGCTCCCCTGGACGATTCATGATAATGGCGGCCACCTTCGTGCAGAGAGTTAAATCAGCGATGCATCTGTTAGGTTGAGAGAAGTGATTATCCGACACTGCTTTGTAAATGCTGCTTCTGTAACGGGAATGCACCATCGCTGAGTCCCTATTTTGCAGCGCCTTGGTGTTAGAGTCGACCTCGTCGCCTGTCAGAGTTGAGAACCATTGATAATGATGAATTTGGGCTTCAGATTGGAGATCAGAGGAACCATCATTACTGGATCTGGGATGGCAGTTTGAAGATCCGATGTGAGCTCTTGAAACAGAGGGATCCAACAGGAAACAGAGGTTCTTGAAAGGAGGGCGAGCAGGGGATAAGAACAGGCCAGAGACCATGGGTTTAACTTGGTTGGTAATCCAGAGAGATGAGGTCCCCAAGAGCAGGGCACTGAGAAGCAGAGAGATAGTCATAGGGTCGAATAGGATAGGAAATCCGCACAGCAGAGGTATTAAGGAATGTGGCAGTAAGATTCAGTCGAATTGACCACCAGCGATCTCCGATTACAGAGGGAGCCAAGGTTGGCCTCCAGATCAGCCTGGGAGTTGAGATTCCTCAGAATATGAAAGAAGGAGATTTTACTGAACTTAGGCAATAAGAGCCTGATTTTCTTGATTATTGAGGCTAAGTGAACCTGATGGGGGGCCTTATGAGAGATCAACGCCTGGATGATAATTCTGGAGTCTCCAAATACAGAGAGTGAGAGGATATTTCTATTAATCGCCAGATGCAGACCCTGCCACAATGCAAGAGCCTCCGCTCTGTTATTGGACTCAATACCCAGACCCCAGTGAAATCTCAATTCAGAAGAGCCTCCCGGACGCAGAATAACTCCACCGCTGCCAGCAACCCCAGGGTTACCCTTAGAGGCCCCATTGAAGAATAAACAGTGTTCATCCAAGGCCGATCTCCATTTGATAAACTCCAGTTCCTCCAATCTGATCTCCCAGTTGGCATGGACAATTGTAGGAGGAATGGGCCTTTCCTTCAGATTTGGAACCAGCTCTTTAAACCATAGCTCCTCCGCTTGGTCCAGACTCATTTCATTCCTTGAGGATGAATTGGCTTCCAAAGCCTTGCCCAGCAAAGCTTTGATTTTAGAAATCACTATGGTAGTAGTGCAGCTTTCTCCTCTGAAAATTCTATTATTCCTCTCCAACCACAGCTTCCAGCAAATGAGTTTTGGGATCCACATCCAACTAGTTTTAAGAAGACTTTTTTTTGTGAAGCAGAAGGGAGATAATCTGGCCCAATTTTGGAACAGTGCAGGGATGTTATCTGGAAGATCAAGATTAGCTGGGCCAAGCATCAGAACTCCCCTCCAGACTGCTAGAGCAAAGGGGCAGAGCAACAGCAGATGATTGGCAGTTTCTTCGTTAGACAAGCACAATGGGCACCTTGAAGGCCCTTCCATCCCTCGCCTCCGCAAGTTATCTCTGGTAAGAATGCTTTGGTGCGCTACAGTCCAATAGAAGAAGTCAATTTTGGGGAGTGAGGGGAAATTCCATATGAATTTCCATTGAGCTGGATCAGGAGGAGCATAAGGAACAACCATCATTCTTTTATAACCTTCAGCAACAGTATAGGAGCCAGAAAGGGAACCCCAGCCTCGTTTATCCTTAGAAGTGGCCTTTGAAGGAGATTTGCCTTGAAGCATATCTAACAGTAAAGAAGCTTCCCCCTGCAATCTAAGGGGAACCTCCCCCAGATTCCATCCATCCCAGAGAGTACCTGGATCATCCTTCCAGTTAGATATATCCCACAGGGTGTTCAAGTTGCAGGAATGAAGCCAGTCTTTGATATTTGCTAGGCCTTCCACTTGGTTCAAGGGTTGATCACCCATTATCGAATCTTCCCAGATTTTGATTTTTCTCCCATTACCAGGGATCCAGTAGAGATAGTGGCTGAATTGCTCTAAAGCTGAATTGCACAGATTGAAGATCGGAGATCCTTTTATCGATATTGGAGGCTTATCCAAGCATCTCAAGCGTTGCCCATGGAAGTATTTCTTCCAAATGACTCTTTTACTCCAGCTAGAATTTCCAGAGACTAAATTCCACAGGATCTTGGAACCCAAAGCAAGGTTTTGGGCAGCCAAATTTCGCAGGTGGAGGCCTCCTTCCAGGTGGGGTCTCTTGAGAGTCTCCCAATTCACTAAATGGAGCCTTCTGTCGTTATTGTTCCCACCTTCCCACATAAATCTTCTCAACAGACTGTCCATTTTACTGAGAAAAGTTTTAGGGGCAAGGAGCATGGTATGTTGATATAGAGGCATACTTATGAGGACTGATTTCATAAGGATGACTTTCCCTGCATTATTCAGCCAAGAGGTGCCCCAGGCTTGGATTCTGATCTTGAGCTTGTCGAGCAGAGGAAGCCAGTGAGCAACTTTAGGCTTGGATTTGAAAATTGGGATCCCGAGGTATTTGAATGACTCCCAATTTCGAATTCCATCCATTTCTAAGAGCCTTGCAATATCTGACAGCTCCTTGGACGAGCAGTTCCAGCCATAGATAGAGCATTTTCGATAGTTGATCATGCTGCCCGAGAACAACCTGTAAATGTCCAGCTCCTTCTTGAAGGATCTGGCAGAGATTATGCTGGCTCCTCCAAGCAGCAAGGTGTCATCGGCAAACTGGGCGTGATTAATGTCTTTCACCTTGCGAGACGTTCTGAGACCAGGCAGGGTTTGAATCTTTTGGTTATGATCGAGTTGGAAGCTGAGCACCGAAGCCTGAATAGCATAGAGAGGCGGGGACAAAGGACAGCCTTGTCTAAGGCCCCTAGAGGCTTGAAAAAAGTCAGTAGAACGCCCATTGACCAGAGGTGCGATCCATGGCGATGCTATACAGGCTTTCACCCAGTTAATGAAGGCTATTGAGAAGCCTAGCTTCTTCATTACAATGAACAAAAATTCATGTCTCACTCTATCAAATGCGTTAGCCAGATCGAGCTTAATCACCATTCCTTTCTCATTTCTTTGGCAGCTAGAGTGAACTGCTTCTTGCACCAGCACAATGTTGTCCAAAATTTTTCTTCCTTTAATGAATCCGCCTTGATTTTCAGGGATGATGGTTGGCAATATATTCTTAAGTCTGTTGGCAATTATTTTGGAAACCAGCTTGTAACTAGAATTGCACAAGGAAATGGGCCTAAATCTGCTAAAGTCGGAGGCACCTTTCTCTTTTGGGATTAAGGCGAGAAAGGCCGAATTAATGCCACCTCCCAGCTTTGCACAGTTCTGAGATTTTCTGACCATTCTCAATAGATCTTTTTTTATTGTTGACCAGCAAGTCAAAAGGAACCTGACAGAGAACCCATCAGGGCCTGGGGCTTTGTCAGGCTCCATGCATTCCAGTACTTTCTGAAGCTCGTCCATACTGATCGGAGCTGTCAACATGGTATTATCCGATTCCTTAACGCACTTGGGAATTAAGTTGATCGGGTAGTCATGAGGATCAATAGGGGGTTCCTCAGGAGCCGAATAGAGGTCTTTGAAGTAGGAGAAAGCAGCTCTCTTTATGTCATCAAAATCCTTAACCACAGAGTTTTGGAATTTTATCTCAGAAACAGTTTTGAAATGCTTTCGGGCTTCGGCTTGTTTATGAAAGAAGCTGGTGTTTTTATCTCCGGATTGTAACCATAGGTTCCTAGACTTCTGTCTCCAAAATTCTTCCTCCTCCCTGCTAGATCTGTGTACCTCTTTTTGCAAATCGACTTCTCTTTGGAGCAGACTATGAGTTACAGGACTGTGCTCCATAGCTAATTGATGAACAGCAAGTCTATTAAGAGATTCATTCCTTTTGGCAGAAGGGGTTTTCAGTCTTTTGGCCCACTCCTTAAGACTTCTTTTCAGGCCCCTGATTTTCTCTTCCCACACATAAAATGGAGAACCATGGACATGCCTATTCCAGGCCTCAGAAACTACCTCTTGGAATCCTTCTTGCCTAATCCACAGAGGACTGAAACGGAAAGGTATGGGGCCCAAATTACCATCCATGGATAGCTCGAGGGAGATGGGCTTATGATCAGAAGTAAGGTTTGGCAGAATTTTAGAAGTGGCCATAAGACCGCAAGTCAGAAAAGAAGATTGGACAAGGAATCTGTCCAAACGGGCAGCTATATGATTTGGGCCTAATATTTTATTGGACCAGGTGAATTTCCCTGAAGAAGGTTTAATATCCTCCAAATCCCAGCCTAGCATAATATCTTCAACCCATTCTCTGGCAGGGTCCCTGACAATGGAGCCTCCCTTTTTCTCATCAACAACAAGGGTAACATTCAGGTCACCTGCTATAATAATATTTCTCGGGTTTTTCTCTAAAAGAAAGGATTGAAGCGAGTTCCAACAAATTTTTTTCTCGCCTAGTAATACCGGAGCATAGATATTAAACATACTTACTTGTTGACCCGAGTCTTTGTGGAGGAGCTGAGTGAATAGCCAGTAGGGGCTACTGTTTTCTTGAATAAGGTCGTATTTGGAGCTGTTCCAAAAGGTTGCTATTCCTCCAGAAGCGCCTCTAGCACTAACCGCTCTTCCAAGACCTTTTTGCCAAAAAACTTTACTGTTCTGGAGGAGAAGATGATCCTCCAGCTTTGTCTCCTGGATGAGGAGGATTTCAGGCGAGTATATCCTCACTATGTCTTTCAAGGCTTCCTCTTTTAACCTGCTACCTAAACCTCTGCAATTCCAGGAGACGTATATCATTATTTACTGACTTGGGGGCTTGTGGCTCCTTTTGGAGCCCTGTTACTCTTGCGCCCAGATCTGGTATTCATCATTCCTTTGAGGGTTTTTTGGGAACCTTGAAGGACATCTAGATAAGTTTTTTCCTCTCTTTGTTTCTTCTTGGATTTTCGACCCCGAGTCGTCTTAGTAGGAGTGACATGCAAATCAGATTCGGAATCTCGCTCTTCTGTTTCTCCCTCAGAGTCGGAGGCAAGATTGATGTGCTCTTCGGTGCCTTCGTTACCCCTCAGACCCTCATCAACTGGTGAAACAGTTGGTTCGACTTCAGGTTCTTTCACTTGCTTCAAATTTTTTTCTGTGTCCTCTTGGGTCTCCATGACATCCACCTTTTGTCCTGAGGTGGAGCCATCTTTAGCAGCAGCATTGGTCTTTGTATTGGAATGTGGTTTCCCCAATGGCACGGAGTTATTCTGCCCCGAGGACCTTGGAACAACCTTTCCCTTTTTAATTTCTTTCCATCCTTCTTCTTCTACCTTGTTCCCTATTGGAGCTTTTGGGCAATTTCGCTGGAAGTGTCCGTGCTCATGACAGGTTCGGCATTTGAAGGGCAACTGCTCGTAGTCCAAATTCTGGTAATGCTGCCAATCTCCAACTGTCAGTTTGATCGCTTCTGGTAGCCCTGCTTTCAGATCGACTTCCACACAGATTCTAGCGCAGGTATATTGGCCTTTGTGATCAGCTTTGTCAATGAAGCGACCCAACCCATTCCCAATCTTCTGCAGTGCTTGGTAGCTCCAGCAATGAATCGGGAGGTTTGGGAGACGAACCCAGACCGGCACCTCCTTAGGGACGTCGACAGAGGGATCAAAATCAGGGCTCCATTTGTTAAGATACAGTCCCTGATTCCCCATAAAATACGGTCCATTTCTGAACACCAGGTCACGATCTTCTTTGGTGGTAAATTCAAAAATGAAATAGCCTCTTCCCACAGCATAACAAATCACGTTGTGTTTCAGCTGAGGTCTCCAGTTTCGCTGAATCCAATCGTCCGTGAGTTTTGTGGAGGGCCAGCGGCCCATGAACTTCCCTACCAAGCCTCTGTCAGCCAGAGCAAGGGCGATTTTGATCGATTGTTCCTCAGGAAGAGCAATCACAGGTATCTCATCGAGCTTTTTAATGAATTTTGGCACATCAGCAGACTGTCTTTTCGTTCCTTTCTGCGTTAAGAGGCTACGGAATGCGGCTTCGGAAGAAGATGGAGGGGTGGGAGAGGACTCTCCGCCCCTAGGGCCGCTCATGGCGACGACAAAGCAAGCAGGCGGCTGCAAACCTAATCGGAGCACTCAGAACAGAGCAGCGCGCGCCCTCGGTTATCTGGTGAAGTTCAATTTCCTCATTAATGTGGGGGGGCTCTGTTATTAACCACAACCATCGATCTCAATATTGACGGTATGGAAATTCAAACAGTATCAGATCCCCCGTCCATTTGGTAGCCCTCAGGCACGCTTAGTCTCATGTATTTTCGCTGATGGGTTGGTGGGGAAACGTGTCACCATATATTCCACTAGAGGTCTGATTGTTTGACGATCATCTTCCTACTAGCTACTCTTCCAAGTTTGGTCGAATGCCAAATCAAACTCTAACTAAGGTCATCACTACATATTTAGCTACATCCTTTGACTTTAAGGGGGTCTTGTTGAGCCCCAAGATTGTTCTTTCTTCCGTCATACTTCTCCCCATTTTCTTTTGTCCATTGTTATCCCAGGCTCAAATGATCAATGAAATTAGTTAAAATTACTTTAAGAATGAATATCATGGCTAACTTGCTAAGTTTTGTGTTTTTGTCATTGTAATGCATTTTGAACTGAAACTAGCTACAAAATGCAGAAATTCCGTAGCTAACCGCCAATTCTGCAGCTGTCTTCACGTTCAAGCATGTTCCAGGTGTCCTCTCAGGAAACGCCACACATGGGTATATTCCACATCATGTCCTCAACGTTTGTTGCTCACCATGAAGAATGAACGAAATTTTGGACGTGGTTTTGTACGTGGGAACTCACACAAGGAGGCAGACTCTTAATAAGACAAGGACAGTCCAGATGTCCTTTGTCACTTTACGCTGCCATCTTTAGAGTTCTAGTACGATTTTGATATAAAAAGATAATGATTCCCGTATTATCTCAATTTCTGTTATGAAGATTTGTTATAAATGTACTCGGGAAACCGAGAGACAAGCTCTAGATTTTGATTAGATTTCGTGGATTGACTGCTATATTTCTGAAGACCGAGAATACTCTGTTTTAAGTTATTTTCCTTTAATGAAGAAGACAAAATTTATTTGAACGCGTTGAGTTGATCTTGAGTTAGATTTTGTGCTACTCTGGTGGTAGAGGGCCCCTGCCTCCTGAGCGGCTTTACTTTTGCAATTTAGATAAGTATCTTAGTTCGTTTTCAAGTTTTTGAAGTTTGTGTTCCTAGTTGATTTCATTAGTCATTATAGCTATACTTGTTCTAAGAAACTCTTCGAAAAGATCATTATAATGAATGAGAAATGGCTGTAGTGTTATAGATTTTATTTGAAATTCCTTTAGTTCGTTATCACAGTTAAACTTACTCTAGTAAACTCTTCCAAGATATCACTATGATGACTAAGGTATAACTGTGATACTGTAGGATTCAGTTGCTTGTTTACACTAAGTAGCATAGCTAATCTTACTCTTAAAATCTCTTCCAAAACATCATAACAATGAGTAGGAAATAGCTGTGATGTCTTAGTTTTTAATTATATTTGTTTTCAGTTTTCATGTTTGCATTCAAATGCATTGAATTGTACAGCCAGGATTGTTCTAACAAGCTCTTCCAAAGTACCATTCATGATGAACGAAATAGGCTGTAGAATCCCATAGGTTAATTGCATGATAACTCAGTTAGGGCACTCCGGAGGAAAATTGCATTTAATTCATGCTATGTTATTTCGTTTTCAAGCTTGATAATGGCTTTTTAGAGCACTGTTCACTGCAGACTAGTAGCACTCTAGTTCAGTTCTATCTTAGCTCACTTTATTTACATTCCAAGATTAGTTGCCATCCATTGCATATTAAGTTGCATTAGTTCTTAAACTTAAATATCACGGCCTTCATTATTTACAAAACTTCTTTTGTTCCAAACCTATATTAACTTATAATCATCTGGACAGAGGACAATATCAATCTAAGGCCTGGAGTACTTTTGCAACCTTTTTACCATTTCACAAACAAGCCTTTCCTCAAAAAACTATTTTAAAAGGAAAATCTATAACTTTTGAGTGAGGTTTAGTGGTGTTAAACTAAGTTGCAGAATAGAATTAGGAGTTAGTTTTAGAGTAGAGATCTTATGATGTTACAAATGTTCTTTTCCAAATATGTTTCAACAAACCTTTAATCATGGATGATATGTTGTATCATTACAAGTTGATTGTTTAATTGTTTAGTTAGGAGAATTTTTACACTTAGCTGCCCATTTCTCAAGCTCTTCCAAAATGTCTTTAATGAAAGAATTGGACAAGTTAAGTTCATGTTGTGATTTATTTTCTTGAAGTCATTATCAAGCTTTGTATTTTGCTAAGTCATAGTTTAGGTTTGGTTCTGTCTCAGCATTTGCATTTGTCATTTGTCATCAACAAATTAGGCTTCACTCTGTTTTTAACCAGTAGCTTCTTTCCACCAGCATTTAGTTCTTTCCCTTGTGAACATATAACCATCAAAAGACAAAAAACATCATAAAACACTAAACACAACGCAGTAAGAAACAAACACCTAGGCACATACAGTGCACCTCACTTCAGCAGTTTACCAACCCTGGTTGACAATTAAATGAACTCAATTTAGGAGACTAGGTTGAGCACAAACATTTTGGCGCCGTTGCTGGGGAAGTGAAAACTAGGTAACCTTTGTTTCTTAACTCCCAAAAACAATGATATGCATATAGAGAGAGACTCAAGGGGTAGATTCATAAGAAGAAAAAGCAGAAGTTTGATTCCTAGAACACCACTTGTTTCACTTAGACCAAGAGCTAGTACACCATCAACTCAGACCCACATTCCATCTTTTACTAATCTTAGACTTCTAGAAGACCTAAGATCAGATATTCCATTAGAGAGACCTTCCACTTCATCCACTGAACCTGTCTTATAAGAAGATCCAAGGACTCCTGTTAGGGACACAAACTTTACCACTTCCACAGAAGAAGAATCAATCATGGCAGAAGAAGGAGGAGGAGGAGTCTTTAATGGAGAACACACATTATTTGGAGGGGGTAGAGGTAGAGGTAGAGGTAGAGGAGAAGGAGGTAGAGGTGCAGAAGGAGAAGGAGGTAGAGGAAGAGGTAGAAGAGAAATGGGAAGCTCTTTTGGGTTCCCTATAATAGATGAAGAAACCAATACAACCTTGGAAAACATTTCACCCTCTGTCCTTCCAAACTTCTATGGACTTAAAACTGAAGATCCTGAAACCTTCCTATTTGAATTTGAAATCTTGTGTAGAACTTATGACTACTTACAAGATGCTCAAAAACTTAAACTATTTCCTTCAACATTGAAAGGAGCAGCATTGAAGTGGTTTATGAGTTTGATCAATAGTTCTATTAGGACATGGGAAGACATGAAACAAGCATTTCTAGAGAGGTATTTGGATTATTGTATGATGGTCAATCATATGGAAGAAGTGTTTAAGATGTTACAAAAAGAAGATGAAAACTTGGAATATTTGTTGGAGAGATTTCATTACAACATCAAAAGAGAAAAAATGGAAAACTTAGATCAAGACACCTTAAAATCTCTTTTGTTGAAGACAATTAGGGATGAATGGTTGGATATCCTTAACATGATGGGAAAAGGGGATATATCACAGCTCACATTACCTGAAATATCTAAGTTATGTATCAACCTTTCAAGAGGGAAATCTAAAACTGTAAAAGGTCCAAGAGATCCTTCTCTTGCAAGGGCAAGTAAGTCTGCTTCTGGGATAGTAAGTAGGTCAGAAATAGGACATATGCTTGATGATTTCAAATCTGACATCTTAGGGAGTCTTAGTGAACAAATAGACACCCTTAAATTACAAAACAAGAAAAAAGCCGAATCTGATGCCTTAGCAATCTTTTGTCCCAAATGTAGAAAGAAACATGCCTTGAGAGAGTGCCCTTTGGATGTAAAAGTTGTAGAGACCTGTGTCATTTGTTCTAAAAAACATGAGACCAAGAATTGTCCTTCCCTTCCTGGTCTCAAAGCTGTCTTTCAAGAGGAAACTCCTACAAATTCCACAGAATCTCTCAATTTTGTCTCTAGAAGGCCTTGGCAAGGACCTCAAACACAAGGATTCCATGATCAAATGTATAACCAACCTCCACCTTGGAATTCTTGGTAGCAACCTTGGCCTCAATTTCAAAATCAATCTCAAGCTTGGGCACAAGGAGCAAAAAGTCCCTATGGAAGATACTCTTAGTACTATCAGTATCCACCATCCTATCCACCATACCCACATTTTTCTCCTCAAAATCCTCAACAAAATTTTCAACAAAATCCTCAACAACATCATCAGAACCTACCACATCAAAATCAACCACTTCCATTACCATTTCCTCAAAAATCAAATTAATTGCCTGCTCAACCCATACCAAACCCCAACAATAAAAATCCTTAGAACACATACATGATAGAAGGCCAACAGTTTCCAACTTATTTAATTACTCCTTTAGACCTTAGTAATGTTCAACTTAGGTCTGGAAGAATAATTGAAAAGAGGAAACCTTCTGTGATCATACAAGAACAAGATATCTCTGAGGAAGATTCTCTACGGGTGAATAAAAGTCTTGAGGAAGACACATCTTTTCAAGACCCAAACACTGAAAAATTAAAGCAAAAAGAACCAATAATCTCAACTCCTGTATTAGAGTAGCCATCAACATATACTTCTACACCTCCCTTTCCAGAAAGATTAAAAATTGATAGAGGTGTAGAAAAACAAATTATGGTGCCTAATTATGATTTCCTAGATGAGCTGAGAAATGTTTGCATTAAGATTCCATTATTACAAGCCATCAAGGAAATTAAACAATAAAGGAGTTGAGCATGAAGAAAACAAGAAAAAGAATAAGAGAGACAAAGAAAATTCAACTGGCAGGAAAAATAGCAGACATTATGATGGGTAAGATTGCTATTCCAAAGTATCTAGACCCAAGAAATCCAGTTGTTAAAATTCACATCAATGGAATTGAAATCCAAAACACACTCATTGATTTAGGAGCAGCAATCAATATCATGAGTAGACAAATCATGGATAAACTGAAACTTCCTAATCTTCTCTTTACACCCACTTTATTACAATTAGCAGACAGATCTGTGATCAAACCTGATGGGGTAATAGAAGACATTCCAGTGTCCCTAGATTCTTGGGAGTACCCTGTGGATTTCATGATCCTAACTCCTAAGAATAATCTAGGAGGGCATCCTGTTATATTAGGAAGACCTTGGTTGGCTACAGCTGATGCTTTCATTAGTTGTAGATCCGGTGATATGTACATCTCTAATGGTAGTTCAACTAAGAAATTCACTTTGTATCCTCCAGCTAGGACAATTACAGATTTAGATGATACTCAATGGATAGAGGATGAAGAAGATTTACAACCTCTCTTCACAATTTCAAAAATTAGTGAAGATAATCAAATTCTGAATACTCTAGAAAACTTTGAATCCTCTTCAGAATACAAACATGAACCATTTCAAGAGGGATCCAACATTGAGTTTTTGTCATCAAGACACATGTCTCTTCATTCTATGGATAAATTTGGCAGCTCTACAAGTGAGATATTTCTAGGCAAAACTTTGAATATAAACAAGAACCTAGAAAAATCTCAACAAGAAGAGTTAGTCAAGATATTACAGAGACATTCTTCTGCATATGCATGGGAGTACATTGACATGAAAGGGATAAGCCCCAAGACTTGCACTCATCACATCTATATAGAGGAAAATTGTAAACCAATCAGACAACCTCAAAGATGGATGAATCCAAATCTTAGGGAGATTGTTAAAGAAGAATTGCAAAAATTGTTAAATGTCAACTTCATCTATCCCATTTCAGATAGTCAGTGGGTTTCTCCTTTGGTAATTGTGCCAAAGAAAAATGGTAAATGGAGGGTATGTATCGACTACCGGGAATTAAACAAAGCTACTCTTAAAGACCATTTTCCCTTACCTTTCATAGATCAAGTGTTAGATACATTAGCTGGCAAAAAGTACTTCTCATTCCTAGATGGGTTTAGTGGTTACAACCAAATCCAAGTAGCACTTGAAGATCAAGACAAAACCACATTTACCTGTCCTTGGGGTACATATGCTTACCAAGTATTGCCATTTGGATTATGCAATGCACCTGCAACATTCCAAAGGGAAGTATTAGGAATTTTTTCAGATCTAATACATGATTGTGTAGAGGTATATATGGATGATTTCATAGTTTATGGAAACACATTTGAAGAAGCCTTAGCAAACTTGGAAAAAGTTTTAAAGATATGTCAAGAAGCAAATCTTTCACTTAGTCATGAGAAATGTTTCATGATGTTTACTGAAGGTATTGTTTTAGGGCATCATATTTCAGGGGATGGGATTAGAGTTGATGAGTCAAAAGTTGAAGTCATCTCTAACTTATCTATTCCAAGTTTTCAAAAGGATGTTAGGAGTTTTCTAGGATTTACAGGATATTATCGGAGGTTTATAGAAAAATTCACCAAGATAGCATCTCCACTCTTCAAATTACTTACCAAATATTGTGAATTCAAATGGAATTCTGATTGCCAGTTAGCCTTTGAAACCCCGAAAACAAAAATTTCTGAAGCACCTATTTTAAGGGGACCTAACTGGAAGTTACCTTTTCATATCTCAATAGATGCCTCTGATACAACTCTAGGAGCAGTATTGGGACAAAAAGACCTGATTCCTTATGCCATCTACTATACCAGTAAAAATTTGACTCCTGCAGAGTTAAGCTATACTGTAACTGAAAAAGAGTTTTTAGCTATTGTTCATGCCATAAACAAATTCAGACACTATATAATAGGCTATGAAACTTTTGTTTACACTGATCATTCTGCAATTAGATACTTAATGAAAAAATCAATTACTAATGGCAGAGTCATAAGATGGTTATTGATTTTACAAGAATTCAACATTACCATTTTAGATAGGCCTGGAAAAAAAAACACAGTAGCTGATTTCCTATCTAGACTCCAAAACATCAAAGATGACATTCCAGTTGAAGATCAATTTCCTGATGAATATCTTTTTGCAATTTCTACTCAAAATCCTTAGTTTGCTGACATTGCTAATTATTTAGTTTCAGGAAAATTTCCTTCAATAATGAATGCAAGAGAAAAAAGAAAAATCATTTATGACAGTGCGAAATATTCATGGGTTGCTAATGAGTTGTACAAGACAGGTCCAGATTTGATCATTAGAAGATGTGTTTGGGAAGATGAGATGCCTGAGATTCTCAAAGCATGTCATGATGAACCTTGTGGCGAACACTTTGCTGATAAAAGGACAACTTATAAGATCCTTCATTTAGGATATTATTGGCCATCCTTGTTTAAAGATGCTAAAGAGTATGTCAAAAGGTGTGACAGTTGCCAAATGGTAGGGAAACCTTCTCCTTCAGGTGAGATGCCATTACAACCTCAGGTACATATTGAACCTTTTGAAAAATGGGCTTTGGATTTTGTAGGACCCATTAGTCCTCCATCAAGACAAAAGAGATATATATTAGTTTGCACTGATTATGTTACCAAATGGGTAGAGGCCAAGCCATTACTTTTTGCTAATGAAGCATCTTTAGTTAATTTTCTTTTTGAGGATATTTTTACTCGTTTTGGTGTCCCAAGGGAAATTGTTACAGATCAAGGAGCTCAATTTACATCAAGGCTAGTGGAACAAAGGATGGAGAGGTACAAAATCAGGCATAGAAAATCTACTTCTTATCTTCCACAAGAAAATGGTCAAGTGGAATCTACTAATAAGGTCATTGAAGGAATCCTAACAAAGAATGTTCATTTACATAGAAGAGATTGGGTAGATAGGCTTCCTAAAGCCTTGTGGGCCTATAGAAATACATGGAGAAACACAACAGGCCATACTCCTTATGAACTTGTTTATGGAAAGCAAGTTTTTTTTCCCATAGAGTTCCAGATTCAAACTTTCAAAATGGCAGTTCAGCTAGGACTTGATTTAACGGAGGCACAAAAGCATAGATTGGAGTAGATTAATGAATTGGATGAGATCAGACAAGATGCAGTTCAGAAAACAAGTCTAGTCCAATAGCAAAGGACTAGATGGCATGAAAAGTACATCAAAGAGAAGAAGTTCAAAGAAGGTGACTGGGCTCTCTTGTTTGATTCAAAATTCAAGGATTTTCAAGGTAAATTTCAAACACATTGGCTTGGGCCATATGAAATTGTTAAATTTTTTGACAATGGAGCAGTAAAAATCAGGACAATAGATGAAGAAGAGGTCACTTTTCTTGTGAATGGTCATAGATTGAAGCTGTATCACAAACCACTCTCAAGAGAAGAATTTGTCAAGAAGTTCCAGGAAAAAAGTGATGTGAAGTTAATGAAGAAGAATCTTTCTTCTTCATCAACTTGATTAAATTTTCTGAATTCATTTCTTTGAAAAAAAATAAAAATAAAAATAAAGTATAAACATGAAAACCAATCACTGATTGGCATGTTTATATAGAAAAGATAGGGTGAAAATCAGAGTCTTTCTGATACTCTAACTTTTCCATTTTGTTTCTGCAAGCAGCTGTTACAAAATCATAAGTTCAGATCCATTGCACTTATGATCCATCTCATTTCATTTCATTCCATTTACTCATCCATCCATACTCCACTTCATTCATTCATTCATACTTCACTTCATTCCATATTTCATTCATCTCATTCCATACTTCATCCACCTCATTTCCATATCAAAATTTAAAGTTTGATGTTTTTCTGCAAATGAATAACACATGTCATGGATTGCAGGCCATTTCTTATATTCTTCCACTCCATTTCATAAATTGTAATCCATCTCACTCCATCATTCACTTCATACATATCCCATTATACCATGTTTCATCATTTATCTTCACTCATTCCATATAATATTCCATTTATATTCCAAACCACTCCATTCCATGATTAAAATTCTCTACAGGTACATTCTGCAGCTAAACAGACATTCTGCAGCTAATCAGACTTTCCGCAGCCAGACAGTCATTCCGCAGCTACAGATCCTGAAGGCACTGATCAGCAGACATTTGAATTGCAACAAAATGATCCATTATATCCATGAACAAGTAAAATCAAGAAGGACTATGAAGACTCACAAAGTAATGGTTTCCAGAGGAGAACAAAGTATATAAAGACCACAAAAAAGCAGATGAAAAGCAAAGGTAAAAGGTTCTGATTATAATGGCATATCATAAAAAAAAACTTTAGTATAGTTTTAGTTATGAATCATTTGAGAAGTTGTTTTGATTATTTTTATTGATCATGCCAAATATACCCTCCGCAAAACTTTGGATAAAAATCCTTCATTTCAAATCCTATACCCGATCATCATCCAAGCGGTTAAAATGTTGAAGTGATTGATTTTCTCACGTCACCCAACCAAATCATTTAATGATGATTTTTGAATCCGTTGTAAAATATCTCCGTGGTATTTTCACTCATTTGATTTGTTTTCTTCACCTCACTTCATTAACTCGTTCCGTAACCACTCCCTATTACTCCATCCCGTAGCCAACCCTTCATCATTTCATTCTGTAAAATAGAGGTATCTCTATCGCCGTGAGAAGAGGTATATTATTTTGAAAGTTGAATCCACTGTCACTGTGAAGCAGAGGTATATCAGTTTGAGGTATATTAGTTTGAAAGTTGAAGCCACTGTCACTGTGAAGCAGAGGTATATCAGTTTGAATATTGAAACACTGTCACCGTGAAGCAAAGGAGTATTAATTTGAAGGTTGAAGTCATTGTCTCCGTGAGCAGAAAGAGTACTAATTTGAAGATTGAAGAAGAAATTATGGGCCTCATCGTGAGAACTGAGCCAGTGGGCACAAAATACCTGGAAGGATACCCTCAAAGTAGAGAAATGTTGCAACAAGCAGGATGGCTGCAATTCCTTGAGAAATTTAATGGCTTCCACAAAGAAGTTACTAAAGCGTTTGCAAGGTCATTCAAAGGAGCCGAGGTTGAAGTTGGAGATGTTAAATTCACTGTCACAAAGGTTTTTATTGCAGAAGCAACAGGATTGTTTAGACATGGAGAAAGATGTTTTAAGAACAGAGAATTTCATAATGAATCATGGAAGCAGATCCTCAAATCACCAGGTATGGATGTCACTGTGTTTAAAAAGGGAATTCCAAGCTCTGCATTAAAGAATAAATGGAGAAACATATTGCTTATCCTACAAAAATTTATCACTTGTGAAGGTAGATATGGTACATTCTATGTTTACCACATTAGGTTGATAATGCATTTCTTAGAGGAAGAGCTTAATTTTCCCTATTTCTTGCTTCAAAGTTTAAAAAATACGGCTTCAAGTGTTCAAAGGAGAGTCCAATTCCTAGAAACAACTCTATATCATCATGGCTTGGTTAAGATTCTAATTGAACACCATTTAGCCAAAACAAAAGATACTTGGGATAATTTCTTGGTGAGAAATCACTTTGAGGAACCAAAAGAGCCTTCACCTGAACATCAGCCTACAAAGAGAAGCAGAAAATGGAGAGCCTCTAAAATTGAAACTGATAAAGCAATTCAAGATAGCAGTGAAGAAATAATCTCTGAGAATTTGACTCAGATTAAGAGACAGCTTAAGGAAGAGAGGGTAATCAAAAAATTTGCCACAGAAAAAGGAGAGGGACCATCCCAGCCGAGAAGGAGCCATAGACTCAGGGGGAAACTAAGGAAAACACAGATCAAACAAACCGGGGTGATAAACATAGAAGATGAGGAAACATCTATTGAAGAATATGTTGAAGAAGATTTTGATGAAGAAGCCCCTGAAATTGACCCTGCACAGCAAGAAATTTATAACTATGTTGAAACATTGGAAAGGAAAGCTTCAGAGAGTAGAGATAGAACCCCTACTCCTCCACTGTCCGAAATAGATGTGTTAAGAAGAGATAGGTACGAGCTGGAAGTACTTAATAGACATATCATGACTGAGAATGATATTCTGAAGGAACAAGTTAAACTAAAAACCAGTATGAACTCAACCTTGTCTCTACAAATGGACGAAGTGGAAAAGGCTAATGAAAAGTTGAAAAAGAGGAACAAAAAGTTAATTAGGGCACTTACCAATTTAAGGTTCAAGTTAGTCATCAGGAAGCCCAAAAGGCCTTTAACTTCCAGGCAAAGAAGAAGAAGAGGGTTGGATGTTCTTGCAGAAGTCTTTGAGTTTATGGAATAAGTTGCATGAGGACATGCAAGAAGTTAGTAGTGGGGGTATGTTGAGCCCCAAGATTGTTCTTTCTTCCATCATACTTCACCCCATTTTCTTTTGTCCATTGTTATCCCAGGCTCAAATTATCAATGAAATTAGTTAAAATTACTTTAAGAATGAATATCATGGCTAACTTGCTAAGTTTTGTGATTTTGTCATTGTAATGCATTTTGAACTGAAACTAGCTACAGAATGCAAACATTCCGTAGCTAACCACCAATTCTGCAGCTGTCTTCACGTTCAATCATGTTCCAGGTGTCCTCTCAGGAAATGCCACACATGGGTATATTCCACATCATGTCCTCAACGTTTGTTGCTCACCATGAAGAATGAACGAAATTCTGGACGTGGTTTTGTACGTGGGAACTCACATAAGGAGGCAGACTCCTAATAGGACAAGGACAGTCCAAATGTCCTTTGTCACTTTACGCTACCATATTTAGAGTTCTAGTACAATTTTGATATGAAAAGACAATGATTCCCGTATTATCTCAATTTCTGTTATGAAGATTTGTTATAAATGTACTCAGGAAACTGAGAAACAAGCTCTAGATTTTGATTAGATTTCGTGGATTGACTGCTATATTTCTGAAGACCGAGAATACTCTGTTTTAAGTTATTTTCATTTAATGAAGAAAACATCATTTCTTTGAACGCGTTGAGTTGATCTTGAGTTAGATTTTGTGCTACTCTGGTGGTAGAGGGGCCCTGCCTCCTGAGCGGCTTTACTTTTGCAATTTAGATAAGTATCTTAGTTCGTTTTCAAGTTTTTGAAGTTTGCGTTCCTAGTTAATTTCATTAGTCATTATAGCTATACTTGTTCTAAGAAACTCTTCCAAAATATCATTATAATGAATGAGAAATGGCTGTAGTGTTATAGATTTTATTTGAAATTCCTTTAGTTCGTTATCACAGTTAAACTTACTCTAGTAAACTCTTCCAAGATATCATTATGATGACAAAGGTATAACTGTGAAACTGTAGGATTCAGTTGCTTGTTTACACTAAGTAGCATAGCTAATCTTACTCTTAAAAGCTCTTCCAAAACATCATAACAATGAGTAGGAAATAGCTGTGATGTCTTAGTTTTTAATTATATTTGTTTTCAGTTTTCATGTTTGCATTCAAATGCATTGAATTGTACAGCTAGGATTGTTCTAACAAGCTCTTCCAAAATACCATTCATGATGAACGAAATAGGCTGTAGAATCCCATAGGTTAATTGCATGATAACTCAGTTAGGGCACTCCGGAGGCAAATTGCATTTAATTCATGCTCTGTTATTTCGTTTTCAAGTTTGATAATGGCTTTTTAGAGCACTGTTCACTGCAGACTAGTAGCACTCTAGTTCATTTCTAGCTTAGCTCACTGTATTTACATTCCAAGATTAGTTGCCATCCATTGCATATTAAATTGCATTAGTTGTTAAACTTAAATATCACAGCCTTCATTATTTACAAAACTTCTTTTGTTCCAAACCTATATTAACTTATAATCATCTGGACAGAGGACAGTATCAGTCTAAGGCCTGGAGTACTTTTGCAACCTTTTTACCATTTCACAAAAAAGTTTTTCCTCAAAAAACTATTCTAAAAGGAAAATCTATAACTTTTGAGTGAGGTTTAGTGGTGTTAAACTAAGTTGCAAAATAGAATTAGGAGTTAGTTTTAGAGTAGAGATCTTATGATGTTACAAATGTTCTTTTCCAAATATGTTTCAACAAACCTTTAATCATGGATGAGATGTTGTATCATTACAAGTTGATTGTTTAATTGTTTAGTTAGGAGAATTTTTACACTTAGCTGCCCATTTCTCAAGCTCTTCCAAAATATATTTAATGAAAGAATTGGACAAGTTAAGTTCATGTTGTGATTTATTTTCTTGAAGTCATTATCAAGCTTTGTATTTTGCTAAGTCATAGTTTAGGTTTGGTTCTGTCTCAGCATTTGCATTTGTCATTTGTCATCAACAAATTAGGCTTCACTCTGTTTTTAACCAGTAGCTTCTTTCCACCAGCATTTAGTTCTTTCCCTTGTGAACATAAAACCATCAAAAGACCAAAAACATCATAAAACACTAAACACAACGCAGTAAGAAACAAACACCTAGGCACATACAGTGCACCTCACTTCAGCAGTTTACCAATGCTGGTTGACAATTAAATGAACTCAATTTAGGAGACTAGGTTGAGCACAAACAGGTCTTTCCTTTGACTAGCCATAACTTTCAATCCATGAGGCCATTTCTAAATTTATACATACCACTAGAAAGATATTTTAGAGCGCTTTCCATCTATGTAGGTCCAAATTATATTTAAAGTGATATTTTGAGTTAGAAATGGATTCAAATATCCTGCATCTTATCCTTCCATATTTTTTTAACCTTCATTCTTCTTGTAATCATCTTTATCTTTTTCCTTCATCCTCATCACCTTTTCCTTCAATTAAACAACATTTCCAACACAAATATTAAAAAATATAGCTAAGAAATATAAAACTACTTCAAACTGTTGAATAAGTAGGATATTCTAAATTCAAAAAACCTTCCCGTTGCCACAATATTGGGGGTATGACGAGATATCATTTTTCATCATCAAAAAATCATTTGACCAAAAAGGAACACAATTAGATACCCATATATGTAGGTGAAAAATGATACAATGACAAGTGGAATGGAATTTTTTATGAAAGAATCCAACAAATAGAGACTGTTGAAGGATACTATTTTGGAAGATTTCTTGGAGTTTCTGAATGAGTAAAATTCAGTTTGTCACTTGGTGGAGCTCCTAAAAATGTTAAAAGATTGCAGCAAGAGTAAGGAAAACTGCAAAAATGTGTGTTAGCTTTAGCAAGGGAAATAAATGGAAGGTCATGACATACAAGTAAATCTGGAGATAAACTGGTATATAGTAAGACAAGTTGTTGACTTTCAGTTGCAAGTTAAGATTCTCCCTCATGAAATATGGATTAATATGGGAAGGTTGAATATACACAAAACGAACAACTAAATCAAGTTGGTTGACCAATTATTTATTGATCCAATCGACACTTTAAGAAAAATAAAATCATCAATACTGGGAATTTCGATGACAATCACCTCTGAGGTCATTGAACTATTCGATGGTATACCAACATATCCAACACTAGTCCATAAACCCTAGGGTTGAAGAATGAAAGAAACTATTTCATTAGAAAAATACAAAATCAAATTGAAAGGAAATGATAAAAATATCATTATTCCTTTAGACACTTGCGAAGGAAAACCATGGATTGAAACATGCAAAGAAGACAAAAAGAAAATAAGGCTATCAAGTACGACATGATGATAGGGACAATGTGAAAACCAACACATCAGAGAAATTTTAATAGGTTCCCCTCTTTCCATTGGATAAAAATTATGATACAAAGATTTATTAATCGAAAGGTTAAAGGTATGAATCAAATAAAAGGGGCGTTGGACAATTGAGGCAATACCAACAACAAATGTTTGACATTGTTACTCTATTAAAACATTACCTATACTTTGGAAAAAATTGTAGAGAAACACCATCACTACTACTAGCTAACCTAAAAAACGATTCTAGAAATATGATTAAATTCAACGAACAAGATTCCCCTGTCAACAATGTTGAACAAGTAGCCAAATATATTGGAGAACATGGGAGAATGAAAAGTATAGTAAATTTTTTTATAGGCTAAGCAAAAATATGGTCGGATACCCACTCATCTAGACTTAGAACTTGGATTGTGGTAACAATGTATTTTATTGAATAGTTTGGAGGTCGCAAAATTTTAGGACATGCAAACATACACTTTTTTAGTCCTAGATAAGACATAGTCCTTCATATACAAAATAATGAGTCATAATGGCATGAAATTGGATATAGAGATGAAAGGTTTTGACCCCATATCTTTCCAAAAACTTTAGATGACTTTCCTAATAAATGGTACAAACTAGAAGAAGCTCATGGACAACCCCTACGATGGAAAGAGTTAAAATAAAATTTTATTAAGGATTTCGAGTTATGAACAAAATAACAAGAAATCGCTTGATGTAGGTCAACTAATAGAAGACTAATTAAAGAACAAATCACTTGAAAATTTAAATCAAGAAACAACAATCAACTTCTCATAGAATTGGAATTATGTGTCGTGTGCACTAGAACATAAATTGGTTAGTCAATTAGAAATGGAGGAAGCCTATGTACCTAACCATTTTTTTGCTAAAGGAAGGGCCATCATGAAAATCATCAAAGACTAAAATTAGTGTAAAATATTGAGAAACATGAAACTGAGAAGCCTAAAAAAGTATATTCTCCACTTTCATATTAAGAGGTGAAAGTTAGAGACTAGTGACTCAACGAGTCAAAGGCCCTCAAGTTGATGGACACAAAAATTAAAATAAAAGAAGTCGACATATCAAATAATGATTGAATAAAGGTTGCCTGACTAGGTGACTATTGGTCGAATAAGAGCAGAATTTTTCTATTTACTTAAGGAATATCAGGATGTTTTCACCCACGATTATAAAGACTTGAAAGAGTTTGTAAAATAAATGGGGGAGATGAAGATCAACCCCATTCTAGGAGCTAAGTTGATCAAAATTATACCTTATAAGCTTTATCATAAACATAAGTTCATCTTACACAAATAAATAGAGGGTATGCTTGTCGCTAGCACAATCTACCCGATTTAAAAATTAGAATGGGAAAGTCATATGATTGTGAAACATAAAATGGTCAACCTGACTAGATTGTGCATATGTGTAGATTATCACAGATTAAATAAATTGACAATAAATGATCAACTTCCCACTCCATTCATGGATTAAATGATAAATGGAGTTGCAGGACATGAATTTTATTCCTTCACAGATGACTTCTAAGGATATAATCAGGTACCAATTGCAAAAGAAGATCAGGAAAAAACTACATTTTTCACTAAGTTTTGATCTTTTTCATATTGAGTAATGCCTTTTGGTCTAAAGAATTCACCATCAATATTCTCAAGGAATTTCGTAAAATCCTTTTAGGAATACATCTAAAAATTAATGGTAGTCTACTTTGACGATTGGATAGTCTATACACTACTTAAGGAGCATATCTAATGGCTCAGGATGATGTTGGAGCGATGCAGGAATTTTTTTTTATCATTACATATTAAAAAAGGTATCTTTGCAACACCTATAGGAATACTGCTGGGACATGTAGATTCAAAAGAAGGGATACAAGTTGACATGGAAAAAGTCAAAGTAATATTGAATTTGAAACCCCCAGTCAACCAGAAGTAGTTTAAAACATTTTTGGGTCATACAGGATACTGAAAAAGGTTCATAAGGTATTAGTATGATATAACATTTCCTATAGATGAAATTTTGAAAAAGAATGTTCCATTCAATTGGTTGAAGGAGTACGATGAATCGCACTAGCTATTAGAAAACAATCTAGTAGAGTCACCTATACTTAAGCTCCCCAACTGGTCAAAGCAGTTTCATGTGCATGTCAACGCATCAAATGTGGCATTCAGGGCAGTAATGGCACAACCATATGATGATTTGATAGACCATACCAATGTGTATGCCAATTGAAAACTTAATAAAACTAAAATAAACTATTCAACAACTGAGAGGGAAGCTCTAGCTATGACATTTGCATTGCGGAAATTATTTCCTACCTCCCGGTGAATCCTTTATATTTTATATTGATCATCAAGCATTAAAGTATCTTGTTAATAAAGAAATAAATCAAGGACACATTTGTCTATGTCTATTAGTATTCCAGGAATTCAATTTTGAAGTGATCGTTCGGCTTGGTAAAAAAATGTCGATCTTGATCACCAGTCTCATTTGGAAGCAAGAAAATAACTGACAAACATTGCAGAGGAACTCCTAGATGCACATTTTCTTATTGTTGAAGCAATCCCTTCAAATATTCCTGATATTTTGGAATTTTTACACACAAGGAAGGCACCTGAATGATTTTCTAGGGAAAAAAAAAAAATTGTTATTAAAGAAGCACCATTTACATTTATAAATGGTAAATTATATATGCTTGACATTGATGAGGTACTTCAATTATGTGTTTTGGAGCATGAAAGATATGATATTATTAATGAAGCACATAAAGGAGGGCCTGGGGGAGTCCATTATCAAGGAGATACGTTTGCAAGAATGATTTTACAATCAAGATTATGGTGGCCAACATTTTTTCGATATTGTCAAACTACAACGTGCAACACATGTCAAAGGTCCAGGTGATCATTACCAAAAAAACATATGCCACTATAGTTGATTTATTTGTCATTACATTTTGAGATTTGGGAAATGGGTTTTGTCGGTATTTTTCCCAAAAGGGATAATCATTCAAGGGAAAAGTATATTCTAACAAAAATAGAGTATTTAACAAAGTGGGCAGAAGTAGAACCAATCGATCCTACACAAAGGAAGTCGCCGCAAATTTTATTTATGAAAATATAGTAAATTGGTTAGGTTGTCCTATGGTCATAATCAGTGACATGGGAACACTTTTTTGAAATGCTAAAATTCAAACATTGATACAAAATTTCATGATTGAGCATATGAATACCATTAATTACCATCTACAAGAAAATAGCACCATGGAATCATTTAATAAAACGTTGCACAAAGGATTAACAAAAAATTTCAATCTAGATAGAGATGACTGCGATGACAAAGTACTAGCCATTCTTTGGGCATATCATAAAACTTACAAATAGTCAACTGGATCTAATCCTTTTAAGCTGGTTTATGGTCAGGAAGAAATTGTCTCACTTCAATGTTTATAAAATGTAGTAAATGTATCGATTGTATTGAAATACAACAAAAAATGAAAATTAAATGACTTCAACAATTGCAACATTTAGAATAAAACTGACTTCATGCTCTCCACCATCAGTCAGCTAGCAAAGATTAATAAAAGGCTTGGCGTGAAAAGTAAATATAAACAAAGAATTTAAAAGTCGAGGATTTGGTACTACTATATGATAGTAGAGTGAAGGGAAAAAAAAAATAGAGATTAAATGGCTTAGACCCTTCACTATTGAGGATATACACACTTTAGGATCATGGAAAATGAATAAATTACAAGGGAACTTATTCAAGTCACTTGTTAATGGTGTCCAACTTAAAAATTACATTTATTAATAAAATTGGCGTGCACCTGGTGAAAACCTCTTTGAGGCACCAAGGTCATGGGTTAGCTTGTAAACCACATTGTGGAAGGCTAACTAACCAAATTGATTGTAAATTAGTATATTTTTGTCTTAATTAGAATTTAGTAAGTTTATTAAAAAATAAGTTATAAATTAGTAGCAAGTAATTGAATAAGCGGTTGGAGAACTATTAATATGGGAATCACCAATTAATTAAGAAGATGTGTTAGAAATATGGCTCAAGAAATAAAACTATGCAATATTTTAAACAACAAGGCTCAAAAGAACATGGATCGATTTCAAAATAAAAATGAAAGAAGAAAATACTGAATAGAAAAAGTAAGAGATCATTATAACAAAATATCTAACTCGAAAAATAGGCCCAAGGAATGAAGAGAAAGTCAAACCAACAATAGGAAAATCCACTCGACGATACATGGTGAGAAGGATCACTTTGATAGGAAAAAATTATAGGGAAACGAGCACTGAATCTACATCGCAAAAGTAACATCAAAAGGAAGTCTAAAACCTATATCATTCACATGAGGTTTATTTGAAAAACTAGAAAATAAAAAAATCAAGATTTAAAAATCAAAGCAATAAAATGAAAGAGTCTAATTACCATATGCCACATAAAGTCATATCACAACCAGAATCATATCATCCATCACCTCGAATCATAACGAAATCATTTAATGGTGTGCGAAGGAGCTGGTAGACATGCAGACTGCACAGGCCAAATGATGTTGTAAATTTCAACCATAATATTACGAGACAAGTGATGGAGGTGGATACAAGTGAAAATCATGGAATAATAAATTCAAATGTTATCAAAATGAGCGAACTGGTGAAATTTCCGAATTCTCTTCCATAAATTTCGTTAAGTGTAAATTACGACCTTGATGAAATACCAACCGTTCCTATCTTTGTAATTTCTTAATCTAAGTATTTAGATTCCTTGATAATAGAAGAATTCGAGAAAGATATCAAAATTCCCAAGGGAAATGTTCATTTTGAGGATGAAGATATTACATTCAAACCTAGAATGAAAGGCAGATTCGTCCTGTCTGGAAAATTGAGCTTGAAGTAAGAATTAATAATATTAAGTAGGTGAACATGGATGAAAATCTTTGGGAAAAACAAAATGATTCATTCCTTAGGTGGGTGAAACCAAAAATTCAATGGAATCCATAGTCAGAGCTACTACAAAAATATGGAATCCATGATATTCTCAGTGCCCCATTGATCGCAGACATGCAAGGGATGAAGGAGGAAGCTACAAAACTTCTGGTTAATCGTTATCATAATGGGAAAGTATGGTTGGGAGAACCTATGTCAATCTCACCAACCTCCATCCATATGGTTGCTGAATTTCCATACAAGGGTGAGAAAGTGCCCAAAATAGTCGATGCAAACAAGTGGATTATTGAATACATAGGAGGCTTGACCGCCAAGAATTCAAGGGGACTAATAACTGGACAAGTCTAGGATCTGTTGGTTAAGTGGGATTGCATTATTGTATGCATGTGTCTCACACTGGATGACAAAGCATCAAATTTGAAGTTAATACTGCTTAAAGCCATTGGAAAAATAACAAAGTTAGGGAAAGCATACAATTGGGCAAAACATGTCACTGAACTAATCAAGACCAACTTCCAAGAGTGCTAAAACTCTAGTAAATACATTTGTTTTCTCTCCTTTCTCATTTTTTTAGCTATGGAGCTTAGCCCACCAATTTGGGAGACTGATTTCACTAAGAAACCCATTCCCTTAATAGAAAGTTTCAAAAACAAATTACATGGATGGTTGGGGAAACCCTAATCACTAGGTCCCCAAGAGTTATAGAGAAATTGGCTTTTAAAAATAAAGGAAACTTCAAATAAATGGAGGGTTTACCAACAAATTCAGTGGGCATTGCCACCCCCTTCACATATATAACTATGCCTTGATGTATCTAAACTATGGTACAACCACACTATAGAAGCATACCCTCAAGAGATACCTTATCAACTGAAAACAGACCAAATCTTTCAAGATTTGTGTTGACAACCCAACAAAGTAGTTATAATTCCTTGAGGAGTTCTCCAACCATATAGATATATCATCGCCCCACTTTCTAATGTAGAATAAGAAAAATAAAGATAGGTTTCATTGTATCTACAACATTTTAAGGTTGATTTATCACCCCCTTTGAAAAGTTCGGCTAAGAAGTCTAGTCATAAGGAGTCTCAAAGTCCAAAAGTTACTCTGAATTCATCACCATGAATCAAATGGTAGAAAGCCTTGTTGGACATTAGAATTGATGACCCATAGTAGCAACAAAAAATGGATTCAATTTTCCAAAAACTATTGGAAATAGCTAAGACATAGCGCAAAGTAGTAAAAAATCCCAAGAAAACTTAAGTCTCAACATCATTTATTGAAGAGGACATATTACAAGCATTTGGGTATGCATAAGAATTTTTTATTGAAAAAATTTGACAAAATATGAGAGAGGCTCAACAAACTACCCCACTACGGGCTTCAACACAAAAAAATAGTTCCTCTCATGCACATAATCATTAAGAGTAGGGGCCGAATAAAAATTATAATGTCTAGATCTCAGAGATTGATTTAACTTCAGACTCACCTTCCATATCTCTGACACATGTCAAAGAGGAGTAGGAACAATCCAAAAACATTCCTTTAAATCAATCTGACACACAATAAATTTCATCAAAACAAACAAGGCTAGATGAAACAATAAGACGATACATTGTACAAACACATGACACATCACCTACACCAACGACCAACTAGTAAGAGCCGCTAGTTCAACCGACTTCGACCAACATGCCCACCATTAAAGTCAACAAAAAATTTGTAGATATTCTTAGTAAGTTATTTAAGTTAAGGTTGTCCAACGACATATAGATTTTTGAAGTTTCAGAAAATTCTATAAAAGAAGCAAATCTCAGAATGAAGAAAAGGAAAAAAAGACACTAACAATATTCAACAAAAACCAGAACAAGAAAGGGATATTTGGTTGGACTGTTAGCATCGGGCAACCGAAAAAATGAATATTGAGATGAAAACCTAGCTTGATGATCATCTTGCTTCCATTCAAAAATTAGTGCATTAATTGATCAACCAAAAAGAGAAACTCATTGCTCAAATAAGTGAGTTGCGATTGAAAAAAACAACTCCGGGAAGTCAGTAGTGTTGAACCTCAGAATTAACCTCTCCTTGACATCCTTTCTCACCTTTTTCCATTACTTTCTCTTAATATCACAGACTCCAATCAATGATAAATGCTATATTTTGGCTTAAGGAATGCAATAAAATGACCGCCATGTTATATTTTCATGTTCTTGCTATTTTAATAGATTTTTTCAATTTAGCTATAGAATGCAGCCTATTCTGTAGCTAACTATGGATTCCATAGCTACTCTCATGGTCTGGCAGGTTCCATGTGTCAAATTAAGAATTGAGCTACATGGGTATTTCTAGAATAATCTCCACGTGGATTTTATCCTATTCACTTGATCAAGATCGACAGAAAAGCAGGCCTAAGATCATGGTCAAAGGCATAGTCAAAGTACATTAGCCGAGAGTAGCAGGACTCTTGATTTTCTCTATCATAGCAAATCAAGAGTCAAACAGTCCTATTGCAATTCTATAATTAGCCACCTCTAGCAAGATTATCTCATAGAAATTTATGTGTATTTTCCTTTAAATACTGGTTGTACAGAACCGAAAATACAGTTAAGAAATTAAGTTTTAAGTTTAAGCCTTTTTTCTAATACTCTATATTAAGACTTCGTTCCATCATAATACAAAGTTAACATTTCCAATTATTGCTTAAGTGCACCTTTAACTAGCTAGCATTTTAGCCAAATCAGTTGCAGAGGCCCCCTGCACTAGAGGAGGTTTTTCAGTTGTTGTTTTTAGTTTAATTTCCATTATTCTATTTTCAGCAATTCTATTTTCTTATTAGATTAATGTTTCATTCAAATTTTGATCAATAGCATAATAACTGTGTATGCCTTGTTCTTCTAAAATATTTCGTGAAGATAGATAACTTTGTTTTCAAATCGAATTAAGATTGAAGCACTAAGAATATACATATATCTAGTTTTCTTACTGTTCTGTCATTCATTTTCTTAGAATAGAATTATCAATTAATTGTGTAAATAGATGTTCTCAAAAGTAATTTCATGATGATGATTCTGAAATAAATGATTGAATGTCTAATTCATACAGTTATTGATTTTATTCTGCACTTTTTTATTTTCTTTCTAGGAATTTAGAAACTAAGGTATAGTTGACTTCTTACATAGCATCTCAAGAGGGTAATACTTCACATTGAATGTTGGGGAAAACCAAATATACATTAGTTGTTACAATCAATTTTACATGCTTTCACATTTTTCTTTCAGATCCTCACTTAGTTGCATCATTGATATTCCTAAAATTCATTCCAAAGAGATTGATTTAATCATGTTTCAAGAACAAAAGCTTGAATTTTTAATGAGTGCAATTACCGAGTTACTTTCTGCATACTTTACTTTCTTTTCTAGATCATTAGGTATAGTTAGTTACTTAACACCATCTCAAGAAGGTCACACTTCATAATTGAATGTTATAGTATCTAAATATACAGTAGATGTTTTCCTTTGCATCATTTGCTTACTGTTCTAAGACATTAGAAGATAAAGTATACATAGTTACTTACACATCATTTCAAGAAGGTCACATTTCATAATTGAATGCTGGAGTAACTAGAAGTACATTAGTTGTTTTCATTCTCTATTTTTACTTAAGACAAAAACTGCAATTTCAATCTCAGTTTTAAGAATTAGATCCATGGAATAGAACTAATGACAAGATAATATAGATTCTTTTTTTTTCCAAATTAGATTCTAACCAACCAATTATATTTGATTTATTTTTATGTAAATTAGATTAATTTAGGAACACTTCCTTTTCTTCCTTCTTAAAATTCATTAGATTCATTCAAATATTTTCATAGGTTTTAGATTGAATATTCTTAGACATCAAAGAAAAAAAACCCCCAAAACAACATAAAATACAAACAACTAAGTAAGAAGAAAGGTTAACTAAGCACATACAATGCACTACACTTCATCAGTTTACAAACCTCGGTTGATAATTTATGCAAGCAATTTAAGACATTAAATTGACTAAACAGTTTGGCACCATTGTCGGGGAAGTGTAATTAGGAAACCTCATTTCTTACATCTAAAAAAAATGATATGCATAGAGAAAGAGAATCTAGCGGCAGATTCATAGCTAGAGGTAGGAGTTTAATCCCTACAACACCACTCACTCCACCAATACTAAGAAGTGATACACCTCTGTCTCAAACTCATATTCCATATTTCACTAGCCATAGAATTCCTGAAGTTCTAAGGTCAGAAATACAACTAGGAGGATCTTCTACTTCATCCATTGAGGTAGTCTTAGAGGAAGAAGATCCTAGATCTCCAATAGAAGGAGTAACCTTTTTCACCTCTACAGGAGAACACATTTTAGCTGAAGAGTTAGAAATTCCTAGTAGAGAGGAAAAGGAAGAACCTTTTTTCAACATACCATTGATAAAATAACCAGAGGAAGAGAATTTAACCTTACAGGTTGAATCTTATATCAGCTCTGAAGAATCTATAATGGCAGGAAGAGGAGAAGAAGGGGAAGGAGAAGGAGAAATTCTAAATGGAGAAAATGTAATATTTGGAGGAGGAGATAGAGGTAGAGGTCGAGGGGAAGATGGAGGGAGAGGTAGAGGAAATGTAGAAGGAGGCAGAAGAAATAGGGTAATTGAGAGTTATTTTGGATTCCCTATAGTTGATGAAGATACAAATGCCACAATGAAAATTGTCTCACCTTCTGCCCTCCCAAATTTTCATGGATTGAAAAGTGAAGACCATGAAACATTTTCATTTGAATTTGAAGTCTTATGCAAAACTTACGATTATTTACAAGACACTAAAAAACTCAAATTATTTCCTTCAACATTGAAAGGAGCAGCACTAAAATGATTCATGAGTTTAATCACTCAGTCTATCAGAACATGGAATGATATGAAGAGAGAATTTTTAGAAAGGTATTTGGATTATTGTATACCTATTAATCACAAGGATGGAGTGTTTAAGATGATGCAAAAAGAGGATGAGAATTTGGAAGATTTAATTGAAAGATTCAATTATAACACAAGAAGAGAAAAAATGGATAATTTAGATCAAGATACTTTAAAAGCTCTTTTGTTGAAGGCCATTAGAGATGAGTAGATATACATCATTAACATTATGGGGAAGGGGGATATCTCTCAAATCCCATTACCTGACATTAGGGAATTATGTATTCATCTCTCAAGAGGAAAATAAAAAAACTGGGAAAGGTCCAAGAGATCCTTCTCTTGGTAGGGTAAATAGATCTGCAACTGGAATAGTGAGTAGGGAAGAAATTGGAAACATGCTAGATGAATTTAAAACAGACATTTTAGAAAGTCTTAGTGAACAAATAGACACCCTTAAGTTACAAAACAAGCAGAAAGCCGAGACTGATGCTTTAGCTATTTTTTGTCCCAAATGCAGAAAGAAGCATGCTTTAAGAGAATGTCCTCTTGATGCAAAATTCATAGAGACATGTATGATTTGTTCAGAAAGTCATGAGACTAAGAGTTTTCCTTCAATTCCTGGTCTTAAGGCTATTTTTCAAGAAGAAACAACTTCAAATCCAACAGAATATCTTTGTTTTGTCTCTAGAATACCATGGCAGGGGCCACAAACTCAAGGCTTTAATTACCAAATGTATACTCAGCCCCCACCAAAATGGAATTCTTGGAAGCAACCTTGGCCTCAATCTCAATATCAAACTCAACCATGGGCTCAAGGAATACAAAATCACTATGGAAGATTCTCTCAATACTATCAATATCCTCCATCATATCCAAACTATCCTTCCCAACAAATTCCTCAACACAATCAACAACCTCAACTCCAAAACCAAAACAAAAATCCACAAATGTCATTACCATTCCCTTAGAGACCAAATCAGCTACCTGCCCAACCATTACCAAACCCCAACAATAAAAATCCTCAAAATACCTATATGATAGAAGGACAAAAATTTCCAACCTACATGATTACTCTAGATTTTAATGATGTTCAGCTTAGATCTGGTAGGATATTAGAAAAGAAAAATCCTTCTGTAGTTATTCAAGAACATGAAAATTCTGAGAAAGATTCTCTATAGCCCAATAAAAGATTTGAAGAAGGAACATCTCTTCAAAACCAAAATTCTGAAAATGAAAAACAAAAAGAACCAATAAACTCAACTCCTATCATAGAGAAACCATTAGTACCTACTTCTACACCTCATTTTCCTAAAATATTACAGGTTGATAGAGGAGTAGAAAAATATATTATGTTGCCTAATTATGATTTTATAGATGAATTGAAAAATGTCTATCAAAATCCCTTTGTTACAAGCCATTAAGGAGATTCAATAAAAAAAAAAAAAAAAGACATAATGATGGGAACAGTTGTCATTCAAAAATATTTAGATCTAGGAATTATAGTTGTAAAAACACATATCAATGGAGTTGAAATTCCAAATACATTGATTGATTTAGGAGTAGCAGTAAACATCATGAGAAAAAAAACCATGGAACAACTCAAGCTTCCTAATCTTCTATATACAACTACATTACTGCAATTAGCAGATAGATCTACAATCAAGCTAGATGGCGTGGTAGAAGATATTTCAGTGTCAGACTCTTGGGAGTACCCTATTGATTTTATGATTTTAACCCCTAAGAATAATCTAGGAGGACATACACTTATATTAGGAAGACCTTGGTTGGATACAATTGATGCTTTCATTAGCTGTAGATTTGGTGACATGTATATCTCTGATGGTAACTCAACAAATAAATTCACTCTATATCCTCTACCAAGAACAATCACAGAGTTAGATGACAAATAATGGATTAATGATGAAAATGATATCCAACCTCTCTTTACTATTTCAACAATTAGTGAAGATAGATTCAATAGAAAATTTTGAATCATCCCCAGAATATGAACATGATCAATTTCAAGAAAAATCTGATATTGAATATTTGTCATCTAGGAAAATGTCTCTTTATTCTATGGAAGAATTTGGTAGCTCTAGAGTTGAAATATTTCCAGCGAAAACTCTGAACATAAACAATAACTTCGAAAAATTACAATAGGAAAAGCTAATCAAAACATTACAACTACATTCTTCTGCATATGCATGGGAATACACTGACATGAAAAGGAGTTAGTCCTAAGAATTGTATACATCACATCTACATTGAGGAAAATTTTAAACCTATCAGACAACCTCAAAGAAGGATGAATCCAAATCTGATGGAAATTGTGAAAGAGGAGTTACAAAAGTTGTTGAATGTAAACTTCATTTACCCAATTTCAGACAGTCAGTGGGTTTCCCCTTTAGTGATTGTGATAAACAATAATGGTAAATTGAGGGTATGCATTTATTATCGAGAATTGAATAAAGCTACCCTGAAAGATCACTTTCCTTTACCCTTTATAGATCAAGTGTTGGATATATTAGCAGGTAAGAAGTATTTCTCATTCTTGGATGGTTTTAGTGGCTATAATAAAATTTAGGTAGCTCTTGAAGATCAAGATAAGACCACATTCACTTTTCCATGGGGGACTTATGCTTACCGAGTACTTCCTTTTGGACTGCGCAATGCACTTGCAACATTACAAAGGGAAATACTAGGAATTTTTTCTGATCTAATACGTGATTGTGTAGAGGTGTATATGGATAACTTTACAGTTTATGGGAATACATTTGAAGAAGCTTTAGAAAATTTGGAAAAGGTTCTTAAAAGATGTAAGGAAGAAAACATTTCACTAAGCCATGAAAAATGTTTTATGATGTTTACAGAAGGGATTGTTTTAGGACATTACATTTCAGGAGATGGAATTAAAATTGATAAATCTAAAGTTGAATTCATCTCCAAACTATCAATTTCAAGTTGTCAAAAGGATGTTAGAAGTTTTCTAGGATTTACAGGATATTATAGAAGATTTATAGAAAATTTCACTAAAATAGCATCCCCACTCTTCAAGTTACTCACCAAATATTGTGAATTCAGTTCGAATCCTGATTGCCAGTTAGCATTTGAAACTTTAAAAGAAAAAATTTCTGAAGCACCCATCTTGAGAGGTCCAAATTGGAAACTAACTTTCCACATTTCAACAGATGCTTCAGATACAACTCTAGGAGCTGTATTAGGAAAAAAATATTTGATCCCCTATGCCATCTATTACACAAGTAAGAATTTGACTCCCACATAGTTAAATCACACTGTAACTAAAAAATAATTCTTAGTTGTTGTTCATGCTATCAAAAAATTCAGACATTATATAACAGGGTATGAAACCTTTGTTCATACAGATCACTCTGCAATGAGATACTTAATGAATAAATCTATTACTAATGGCAGAGTTACAAGATGGTTATTACTCCTACAAGAATTCAACATTATTATTCTAGAACGACCTAGAAAACAAAACACAGTTATTGATTTCTTGGCTAGAATTCAAAACATCAAAGATGACACTCCAGTTGAAGATAAATTTCCTGATGAATATCTTTTTGCAATAACTACTCGGACTCCTTAGTTTGCAGATATTGCCAATTAATTAGTTATAGGAAATTATCTTCACATTTTCTTTCTAGAGAGAAAAGAAAAATCATTCAAATAAGTGCAAGATACTCATGGATTACTAATGAATTGTATAAGACAAGTCCATATCTCATTATCAGAAGATGTGTTCGAGAAGATGAAATGCCTTAAATTCTTAAAGCATGTCATGATGAACCTTGTGGTGGACATTTTTCTGATAAGAGGACAACCTATAAAATCCTTCATTTAGGATAGTATTGGCCATCCATCTTCAAATATGCCAAAGAATATGTCAAAAGGTGTGGCAACTACCAAAGGGTAGGGAAATCCGCTCCTTCAAATGAAATGCCATTACAACCTTAGGTACTCATTGAACCTTTTGAAAAATGGGCCTTGGATTTTGTTGGATCTATCAATCCACCATCTAAAAAAAAAAGTATATTTTGGTATGTACTGATTATGTCACTAAATGGGTAGAGGCTAAAGCATTACCTTTTGCTAATGAAATATCTGTAGTTAATTTTATTTTTGAGGATATCTTCACTCGTTTTGGTGTTCCAAGAGAAATTGTGACAGATCAGGGAACCCATTTTACATCCAAGTTGGTGAAAAGGCTCATGGAAGATTACAAGATCAAGCACAGAAAGTCTACTCATTATCATCCACAAGCAAATGGTCAAGTTGAATCTACCAATAAAGTGATTGAAGGAATTCTCACTAAGACTTTACACCTACACAGAAGAGATTGGGCAGAAAGGCTTCTTGAAGCCTTATGGGCCCAAAAAACTACATGTAGGAATAAAATAGGACATACTCCATATGAAATTGTTTATGGAAAGTAAGTCCTATTCCCTATAGAGTTTCAGATTCGAACCTTCAAGATGGCAGTCCAATTGGGACTTAATTTATCAGAAGCATAGAAGCATAGATTGGAGCAACTTAATGAGCTTGATGAAATCAAGCAAGATGTAGTTCAAAGAACCAGTATAGTCCAGTAGCAAAGGGATAAATGGTATGATAAGTATATCAAGGAGAAGAAGTTTCAATCACGAGATGTAATATCCCCAAATTGGGATTGTTAGAAATGCATGTTTGAAAAACACATTTTTTAGAAATGTAAGCTAAAGAAATCAAAATCAACCCTTGGATCCCTTAGATCTGAAAATTTGACATCTAAATCCAAGAGGAGATCAGAAAAAGTTCATTCTAGGTGAGATAAACAAGTCTCCCACACCTAGTATGGCTGAAAAATGCCCAAGAATGGGACTGCAGCAATATATGAACAATACTGCAATAAAATAACACAGTTTAACTGAACTGTAGTAGGAGGCCAATATGAAGGCTCAAAATATACGTATACATCAGCAAATAAAATTTACAATGAGGCCCATACAATGTATAACAGGAAAATGGAAGACTTTTATGAAGAAAACCCTGAAAAAGAGGTGCTGCAACAATGTATTAGACTGCAAAAGGCTTGACATCATTTTTTGAAGAGCTGCAGTAGCTGTATATTACACTTTAGATCTAGAGCATATCTGTGTACAAAATATTAGATCTATATTAGATCTGTACGTTAGATGAGCTCCTCTACAAATTCCCCTTGGGGTTTTGAGAAAAACATGAAATACAAAGATTAGATCTGAGATCTAAAGTTGCAGATTTCTAGTAATATTCAGAAATTTCTGAAGTAAAATAAAATAATAAGCAGATCATATCTAAACATAACATGGATTAGATCTGTAATTCATGGATCACCATAGTGAAGGGCAGAGCCCTAACGCTAGAGATCTCTCCTCCAAAAGTATGCCAAAACACCCTGCAACTGAGTACTTGCAAATAACGCAGTCCTGGAAGGAAAAATGTGTTGTAGGCTTCAGTACTATTTTTCCTAATTCCAAGATCTGAAAATGTAGCTCCAAAGGTCTAATACTCTCTTACCAGGGGGATAGAAGACTCTACCACTGAAAAGAGGCACTAGAATGGCCTAGATTTGAGTAGATCTAGCCTCCACTTGCTGCAAATTACAAGGAAAACCCAACCCTCAACAAGATCAATGCTGTAGGTTTAAGGTGAAGCTTGGCCAAATGCCTGATAGTGGAAAATATCAGCAAGACTCCTCCAAGATGCCTCTCAAGGAAGGAGGTGGGATTATCGATCAGGAACACCCAGTGCTAAACAACACTATTCTCAGCTAAAAAAAGAGAGAATGATATATGTCTAAACATACAATGTATTCAGAGAATGTAACCACATCAAAAACCTTCTTCTGTTGTCCTCCTCTTCCTTTTATAAGATGAAATTCTTGCAAAACCCTAAACCATCTCAATGATTTAGCTCCTTTCACATGTGTATCCTCCAACGAAAATTGTGCTGTGCATCAAGGAGATTCAATGTATCTAGATAGTGCTGTTGATTTGGTCCTCGTTAACTTGGTAAAATGATCTAGTCTCTTTCACACCTAAGTGTGCTTATGTACATAGCTCAGATTTAGCTTTGTTCACATGTGGCATTAATTTATTTTTCTGTATAGGAGTTTTATTGATCCTCCTTTACAATTTTATTCATGAAATAGAAAAATGAAACAAAATTGTATATTCCCATTAGCTTGTTCTAATGGGGAATATTACAGTCCTCCCCTCCAAAATGTTGCTTGTCCTCAAGCAACTGATAGGGTGAGTGCTTCAACACTTTTCCTCCTCCATTGGTGACACCATCAAGGATCAAGCTTTCTTCACAAGCTAAGTGTTCACCAATCCAACCCTCCATGAATTGTTCCTCCAAAGTCATTATGAGATGTACATAATCCATCCCACAAGGAGTCAAGAATTCAACTGAAACAAACATGGCTGAACCAATACTCTCTCTAAAACATGTAGCATAAGGTACATAGAGAGTTTCCATCGCATGTGGTAAATACAAGCTTCCCATCCTCTCTCCATACAATCCCATAAAATGTACAACTATATCATCAAGGTATGGAAGAAAAATTACATATAAACAAACAGAAATTGGAGCATGAGGAGGTGGGCCATAGTCCCACATATGATACCAGTGCAGTACATCTCCTACCTGCATTAGATAAAGGTATGGTTAGTTGTTTCCCCACCACTTACTTGCACACATGTCATCTCACCATGGCTGAAAGTGTGAGATATGTTTGGTGCCTTTGGGAAGCACCCATCATGAAAGAAAATCTCCCTTTGCTCAACAAGGGAGTGGTCAAATTCATAAATTTTAGTGGCCCAATGTGTGCCATGAGATTCATATGATACATCACTCCTTCTTGGATTCATGGCTTGCATAAACATGGTGAAAGAATATGTAAAATCAGAAAATGAAACTTGTTTTACATGATTAGGTTCTTCACCAAAAATGTCTCTCATACACATGGAGTTGTGCATGGATTTTTCTCCTCTTTCAAAAGAAGGAAGATATGGATGAAATAACTCTTGTATAGAGTCCCATGGCTGCCCCAAATCCACATAGCTCATGCATTCTTTAAAATTCTTATGTAGCTCTCCTCCAAAGCCTTCCCATTCAAAGCATCCCATGATAGTGTTGTAGATCTTCATAGAATAGGTAGGGCTGAAACATAACTCTTTGTAGGCCCTTTGTAGAATCCTCTCCTTGAGCTTGGAGGCTCTAGGCAAGAAGACCCTATCATGATGATAGATGAATTCTTCATGGACTAGATAGCCCTCTTCATGCAGCTGGTCATCAAGCATCATACAAGTGTGAAAATATTTGAAATAATCCACCAACAACTAGGATTTCCAGTATAGATATACACTCCCTAATAATGACAACACGGATGATGCATCAACAGGAATGTATGTCATGTTGCTGATATTTTCTTTGACATATCCTATGCCAAAGGTACATCTTGGAAGGACATATCTTCCCTTATTCTCCTCCAACAACGCAGAATCAGAAGTGAAGGTGGTTGATGATCAGATGAGAGAGGAAAATCTTCCTCCTTCTTATGCTTGCCCAACCATCCCAACGTTGTAGCTGTGTCCTCTAATGCTACCATCCCTCCTAGATTTGATCTTGGAGCATCATGTAGTGAGATATCTCCCACCAAAACTAAATCAGGTGGCCTCCCAGGTGGTTTTCCACTAGATAAGAGTGTCCCATGCATAAATCTCATGAACATAATAGATGGGACTGTGAGGTCCTTGCTTCCACTGCACAAATCCATCTCTGTTTTCTATGTGGAAGTGTTATGTGAGGGTTAAGTATGCATGCCTTTGATCATTTGAGGCTCACCACTCTTATTGTCCACCCATTCCATTTGAAAAGCCTCCCAATCAGTGGTGACTTTTCCCAATGTAATTAACCATTGAACACCCAAGATGACATTGGTGTCTGGTATGTCAACTACAAAGAAGTGATCCACCAATGTGTAGGATCCCATGGTGACTAAAAGTGATGGTACATAATGCATGCATTGCATTTTTCTATCTCCTGGGACCAAAACAGAGAATCCCTCAAAAGTATCAGTGGGTATTTCCCTCCTTTTGTGACAAGATGGGCATCAATGAAATTGTGGGCAACCCCACTGTCAATCAATACAAAAACCCTCTAATTCATGATTTAACCTTGAACTTTGAAGGTCAAGTAATTAGGTACTCCTCTCAAAGATGCAAGAGTTCCTAATGGTGTTGGATCTCCCTCAACATTGTCAGCGCTATGACCCCTTCTTGGTTCATCATCTTCATCTTCTTCAAGATCTGATAAGACCTCTATATAATGTGCCTTACCATCAGCACATCTATGTCCAGGTACCCATGGTTCTTGGCAAGTGAAGCATAGCTTCTTCCTTCTTAGATCTCTCCAAACTCCATCATCAAGAGAATTCTTGTATGAGCTCTCCTTTGAAGGAGCAACTTTCTCTTCCTTTCCTTTAGAAGGAAAAGAGGGCTTGTTCTGAAAGTTTTCCTTTACTTTTGGCGAGGCATCTTGAAGGTCTCTAGCCCTCTCAATGGCATCATGCAAGGTAGTGGGCTTGGTATATTTTACCAACCCACGAAGAGGTTCATCTAGACCACTGATGAACATGTACACCCTTCTTGCTGCAGACAAGTCAGGAACCATAACAGATAATCTCAAAAATTTAGAAATGCAAGACTCTGTATTACCTGATTGCTTCAACTTTTCAAGGCTCATGAAAAGTGCTTCTAGATCCTTTTTTTCAAACCTCTCCACCAGTATTCTATTGAACTTAGAATAAGCAGTCACATTGGCATGACCCAATGTAGACAAGCCATGGAACCACTAGTTGTGTGCTTCACCTTTAAAGTGCAGCGCTGCAATCTTGATAGCTTCCATCTCAGGGACCTTGTTCAACTGAAAGTAGATGTCCAGTTTTTCTACCCATGCTTTGGCAGAACAAGTGGATGAACCATCAAACTTGGGTAAAAATAATATGCTCATAGAGTGATGTTGATCATGATTATGAGTGAATCCACCATCTCTATGCTGATGCCTTGGTCTTCTTTTGTCCTTGAGGTGAAAAAAATATTGAAAAATAAAGTGATCCTTGAATCTCTGATTCTGAGACTCATATTATTCAAAGTAGTCTTCAAGGGATGCTTGCTCTTGAGGCCCTTCATTTTCCACAGCCAAAAAAGAAGGCATGGTAGAGAATTGTGGAGCTTGTGGCTGGTTGACTGGTTAATAATTCCAGTGGTGATACATGCCAGAGATTTCTCCAGGATGAAATCTCTTAAGAGATTCCGTGATTCTGTCCAATCTCATCTCTTTGATCTCTCTAGCAAGATCTTGCATGGCTTTCAAAAGGATCTTTGCGAATTCCTTTCCTTCTACATCACTTCCAGATTCAGGGGATTTACCCTTGTCTTGATCATCATTTGTGTAATCAAATTTCTTCTGTCTTCTTCTTAGATACCTCTTCTCTCTATTATTAAGAGGATCATCTTATTCTGAAGATATATTGGCTTCTTAAGAATGCAAATATTAGGCTGTGCCAAGATGATTGCTCTGATACCACTGTAATATCCCCAAATTGGGACTGTCAGCAATGCATGTTTGAAAAACACATTTTTCAGAAATGTATGCTAAAGAAATAAAAATCAACCCTTGGATCCCTTAGATCTGAAAATTTGACATCTAAATCCAAGAGGAGATCAGAAAAAAATCATTCTAGGTGAGATAAACAAGTCTCCCACATCTAGTATGGCTGAAAAATCCCCAAGAATGGGACTGCAGCAATATATGAACAATACTGCAATAAAATAACATAGTTTAACTGAACTGCAGTAGGAGGCCAATATGAAGGCTCAAAATATACATATACATCAACAAATCAGATTTACAATGAGGCCCATACAATGTATAATAGGAAAATGGAAGACTTTTATGAAGAAAATCCTCAAAAAGAGGTGCTGCAACAATGTATTAGACTGCAAAAGGCTTGAAATCGTTTTTTAAAGAGTTGCAGTAGCTGTATATTACACTTTAGGTCTAGAGCAGTTCTGTGTACAAAATATTAGATCTATATTAGATCTGTACGTTAGATGAGCTCCTCTACAAATTCCCATTGGGGTTTTGAGCAAAACATGAAATACAAAGAGTAGATCTGAGATCTAAAGTTGTAGATCTGTAGTAATATTCAGAAATTTCTGAAGTAAAATACAATAATAAGCAGATCAGATTTGAACATAACATGGATTAGATCTGTAATCCATGGATCACCACAGTGAAGGGCAGAGCCCCAACAATAGAGATATCTCCTCCAAAAGTATGCCAAAACACCCTGCAACTGTATACTTGCAAATAACGCAGTCCTGGAAGGAAAAATGTGATATAGGCTCTAGTATTGGTTTGGCCTAATGCCAAGATTTTGAAATGTAGCTTCGAAGGTCTAATGCTCTCTTAGCAGGGGGGTATAAGACTCTCCCACTGAAAAGAGGCACTAGAATGGCCTAGATCTGAGTAGATCTAGCCTCCACTTGCTACAACTTACAAGGAAAAATCAACCCTCAACAGGATCAGCACTGTAGGTGTAAGGAAAAGCTTGGCCAAATGTATGATAGTGGACAAGATCAGAAAGACTCCTCCAAGAGGCATCTCAAGGAAGGAGGTGGGATTCCCAATCAGGAACACCTAGTGCTAAACAACACTATTCTCAGCTAAAAAACAAGAGAATGATATATTTCTAAACAGACAATATATTCAGAAAATGTAATCACATAAACAAACTTCTTTTGCTGTCCTCCTCTTCCTTTTATAAGATGAAAGTCTTGCAAAACCCTAAACCATCTCAATGATTTAGATCCTTTCACATGCGTAGCCTCCAACTAAAACTGCGCTGTGCATAAAGGAGATTCACTATATCTAGACATTTCTGTTGATTTGGTCCTGGTTGTCTTGGTCAAATGATCCACCCTCTTTCACACCTAAGTGTGCTTATGTAAATAGCCCAGATTTAGCTTTGTTCACATGTGGCATTGATTTATTTTGCTGTTTAGGAGTTTTATTGATCCTCCTTTACAATTTATTCATGAAATAGAAAAATTAAATAAAATTGTATATTCCCATTAGCTTGGGCTAATAGGGAATATTACATGGGATTGGGCACTTTTGTTCAATTCAAAATTCAAATATTTTCAAGGAAAGTTTTAGACTCATTGGCTTGGGTCATATGATATTGAAAAGGTATTTGATAATGGAGCATTGAAGATAAGAACGATAGATGAAGAAAAGGTACCTCTTCTTGTGAACGGTCATCAGTTGGAAGTATATCATAAACCACTTTCAAAAGAAGGATTTGTCAATATTTTCCAAGATAATATTGATATGAAGTTAGTAAAGAAGAATTCTTCTTCTTCACTAACTTAGCTTTTATTTTTCCTACATTTATAATATATATATATATATATATATATATATATGAAATAAAATAAATAAAAATAAAAGTGTATAAGTATGAAAACCAATCAATGATTGGCATACTTATACATAAAATACAAGGTGAAAATCAGAGATTTCTGACATCCTATATTTTCCATTTTCTTTTTTATAATAAGTAGTGATACAAAAATACATTCATATTCCATATTTGTAGCCTCATAATCTACAAATTCTTTTCATTTTACAATTTCATTCCATCTCACTCCACTTTCATTCCATTTCACAAGTCATTCCACTTTCATTCCATTTCACAATCATATTCCACTTCCATTTCATTTCACATTCATATTCCATATCCATACTTCATTTCTTTTTACAAATTCCATTCTGTAGCTAACTACATTCTGCAGATGATCACATTCTACAGCTGATTACATTCTGTAGCTGATTCCATTTTGCAGTTAATTCCATTCTACAACGAATTCAATTTTGAAACCATTTCTATTCTGTAGCCACATCTCATTCAACAAATTCTGACACAATTGTACAACCTACAAACAAATGATGATTACAAGAAATTGAAGGATTATTTTTTGAAGACCAACTTGCTAAAAGGATACCTAAAGGATCAACACCAAAGAAACAACAAGGTTAGTTCTAAAAGGGAAAGTGAAAAAATTTATTTTAATAGCAAGGTTAAAGCATAAAGCATGTATAATATGGATAGTCATATTCTTTCGTGACAGATCATTATTTGATTTGATTGCAGTTTCCATCATACTATTATCAGCCACATCCTCCATATTATGTTGCATAATAGTCCATAATTGACTCCCTCATTGATGATTAACGGTCATGACCGATGATGCGACATACTTGTATACATTTCTCCAAAAACCTTACCATCTATTTATTCCTACAAACCCTCGATACCTTTCATCAAATCCGTAGCCAATTAATTTCATAAAATAGGGAAGGGTAATTCTAAGGTTGGGAAATATGCATACTAAAAGTTATGGAGCTAATTGTCAGATCAGAACCGGTAGGAGCAAAGTACATGGAAGGATATCCACAGATCAAGGAAATGTTACAAAAAGCTGGATGGCTCAAATTCATAAACAAATTTGATGGTTTCCACAAGGAAATTACAAAATCCTTTGCTCGGTATTTAGATGGCACAAAAGTAGAAATTAGAGATATCAAGTTTACAGTCACTGAGTCATTCATGGCTGAAGCTACAGAACTTCCAAGGCATGGTGAAAGATGGTTAGAAAACAAGGAGTTCCACAGTGAATCATGGGAAGTAATACTCAAAATCCTAGGTATGGATGTCTCTATTTTTAGAAAAGGTATCCCTAGTTCAGCTCTTAAAAGTAAATGGAGGAACATGCTCTTGGTTTTATATAAATTTATCACTTTTGAAGCAAGGTTTGGTTGTATGTATGTATACCATATCCGTTTACTTATGAATTTCTTAGAAAATGGTGAAATCAATCTTCCTTTCTTTCTACTAAATAGTTAAAAAGGATGGCCACAAATGTGCAAAGGAGAATACAGTTCAAAGATACCACCATGCATCATCATGGGTTGGTAAAGATACTGATTAAGTTTCATTTAAAATGCATAGGTGATACCTGGGAAGATTTCCTTATTAGAAACCATTTTCAAGAAGCACCAAAATCACCTAAAGAAGATAATGTCAGAAAAAGCAGAAGGAAGAAGATTGGTATAAATATTGAAAATAGACTTGAATCTTCATTACATAAGAATGATGAAAAGCTAATCTCTGAAGAATTGACAGAAATCAGAAATCAAGTCAATATAGGAGGCAGAATAAGAAAGAGGAGTAAGTTTACAATTGAGGAATATGTAAGTTCTTCACAACCAAGAAGGAGCTCCAGACTCCGAGGTTTTATGTGTTATCACTCCAGTAAATTCTTAAGTTGTGGGATTTTAGTTTTTAGTCAAAGAATACTAGGGGTAACCACAAACCTACTTCAAACTCTAGGATCTATCCTTCCTATGGTTTAGAGAGGGCTCTCTCTTTAAAGTTTCACTTTGTTTTAATTTATGAATATTAGGCTAGCTATGAAAGTGAAGATTTGGTTTGGTTTTGTTGGATTTGGTGGGGAAAATTTCACTTAGAGGGTAGATAGAGGGAAATATACTTGTCCATTGGGCTATGGAGCCTAAGTCAAGCTAACAGAACTAGGATCAAGGCCTAAAAGGTCAAATGTCTACAGGGCAAGATATATAACCCTTGGAGATCTTGGAAAATTGGTTTTTGAGGTGGTATGATCAGGATAAAGGGCACTTAAGAATCCTTAAATCTGGAAAAGGGAAGTAGTAGATAGAGTTCAAACAGGAGAGGGAGAAATTAAGGGTTCCCTACACTGGAAATTAGAAGAAAACAAGGAAATGATAACTAGTTAAAAACAGGGTGCTATTAACATGTCCTGTAGTAATACTCCTAGTTATACATTCAGATTTCAAAATCAAAATCCAAAGCCTTCAAGACAACAAAAATATCTATAGAAATCTCCAACAATTTTATTCCACACTAAAAATACTTCAAAGAGTGAAGTATTTATATAAAATGTTTTACAAAATATCCTAGATGACTTCTAGGAATTAACTTAGGAAAATTAAATATCTTACAATAATGATAGTGACAACTTGCTTAACAAATCAACAAGCTGTCCTATTTTATTCAAAATAAATAGAAACTGTTTTAAGATAAGAAGCAGCTGGCTGCTTATGTGTCCTCTTTGCCGACATTTTAGATATTTTTTAGAATCTAAATTTCCTTCACTGATACTCTTTCTAACTTATACTCTGTCACTTCGGATACTCTTTATCCTTCAGTAAAACTGCTTTCTTTTGTAAAATATGTTTTGACAGTTAAAATAGTAAACATATTTTTTCTTCTTCATTTGTTTGCCTTTCTTTCTTCATAGCAAATCAGTCAATGCTTGCCACTCCTCATTTTTAGGAATTCGAATATTCTTGAGTTTCCTAAAATTCTCATCAGCCTTAGTGTACCTAGAAAATGTGGGCTTGATGACAAATAAGGGCTTAATTTCATACTGCAAATAAAAAAAATCTTCAAAACTTTTTAGCAATACTCTTCCTGTGGGAATACCTTGACCTGTTGGCTTGTTCACTTGCTCCTTGGAATGTTATCTTATCTTCTTGTCATAATCATTTTGAGGCATTAATTTATCATTTATAACCATGATATCAGGAAGTCCCTTTTGCCTTAAATTGGTGAATTTAACTATGAATCTAGTGATAGCAGTATTCATTCCTTCACATTTCTCTTCAAGCTACCTCATCAAATTTATTTTGTTGGTAACTTTCCTAATTTCACTAGTATATTTGACCTAATTTCTGATGGACACATAGGTGTCGCAAGAGAGACATTTTGAGGCCAGGAAAAACTTGGTTAGCCATTACGTCGCAATTCTGACACTTCAATAAAGCATCAGAAGAGTGACACTTTTTCGACGTTTCCAAATAACTGTCGCGCTTCCGACATTTTCCAAACCATCGCTCTTCCGACGTTATCCAAACCGTCGCTCTTCCGACGTTCTCCAAACTGTCACTCTTCCAACGTTCTCCAAGCTGTCTCTCTTCCGACGTTCTCCAAATCTTCGCTCTTCCGACGTTTATCAGTTTTCACACGACTGTCGCAATTCCAACGAAATGTCTTCCTATGTTATAAAGCGTCGCGCTTCCGACGCTTAGGAAACATTGCTTTTTCGACGAAAAAGTAAAAATATTTAAAAAAAAAATTTCCACTCTTCCGATGCTTATGAAACGTCGCTCTTCCGATGCTCATGAAATGTCGCTCTTTTGATGCTCATGAAACGTCGCTCTTCCGACGCTTCTGAAATGTTGCACTTCCGACGCTTCTAAAACATTGCTCTTCCGACGCTTCTAAAACGTCGCTCTTCCGACGTCTAAAGCGTCAGTCTTCTGACGCTTTGATAAAAATAATTTAAAAAAAAATTAAATATACCAATCATCAGTCTTGTAAAGCGTCGGTATTAGCACATTGGTTGTTCAATCGATATCCTTAAGCCAAGCATATGTGCTTCTAACCAAGTGCTAGCGCATTGTGATCTCCTAGCCTCTAGATCATTAACTCAATGTTTCTAACCCATGCGCTCAGTTTACAGGTACCTATAATCTTTAATATATTAGTGTATCATCTTCTACTAAGAGAATGCATCTAGTTACAAAGAAATGAATTATAAGAGAGATAGTTGAAAGCAGTATCAAAGGCATGGCGAATAGTCTAAAACCTAATGTACCAATCCTATAAGACACACCATGTTTTGTAGGCAAGTCCATTACCCTCACTTGAAAAATATATTTACGGAATTTTCGAAGAAATAAGTCCTGGAAGATATATAAGATGAAGTGGTATGGATAAATGTTTTGTGGTCTAGATTCCATAGAGTTTCATGCCATTATATAGTGCTACCTTGAGTAGAGACCTTAGGATGGATATTGCAACGCATTTAATCTCAAAGCATGATAATTAGAAGTGATTACCACATACCAACCTCATGACCATAATATGTACTATATGCTCCAAAATCTTGAAGAATATCTCTATTCAAGATTCTATGTTGGCTATGGGAAATCCACGAAAGATATTCTCAAAACTTGGTGGCAAGAGTTGAGCAAATTTTCCCAAAATCCTTATAGTATTTACAAAACCAAAGCATTGAAGAAAATGCACTGATATTTAATGGCTATGTGTTGCAGATTGTATGAGAGTTATTTGGGGTATGGATAAATGTTAAGTGGTATATATTCCATATATTTTCATGCCATTATCTAGTGCTACCTTGTGTAGAGACCTTAGGATGGATATTGCAACGCGTTGAATCTCAAAGCATGATCATTAGAAGTGCTTACCACATATCAACCTCATGACCATAATATGTACTATATGCTCCCAAATCATGAAGAATATCTCTATTCAAGATTCTATGTTGGCTATGGGAAATCCATGAAAGATATTCTCAAAACTTGGTGGCAAGAGTTGAGCAAATTTTCCTAAAATCTTGACTGTATTTACAAAAGCAAAGAATTGAAGAAAATGAATCGATATTTAATGGCTATGTGTTGCAGGTTGTATAAGAGTTAGAATGTAGATTTTTTTGAGGAAGGATGGGTCTATATGGTACACCCATGCGCCACCAAGGGAACCATTTTTTAGTTGGCCCAACCTCATAGCTCAACAATTTCATAAATGTGTTACAAAGGTGAAGAACATGGCACAAGGGGAGTTACCAGAGTTTTATATGTCCTCATATTTTTTTGATGGTATATATTCTAAAAATGAGTTCCCAGGTCTAGGATGGAAGTGGACTTATGCTAAAGAAATAACTCCAGTCCACATATATTGCAAGATATTGTGGGATACTAGTTATAGGGGAATGTATGCGAGAGTAACTAAGATATTCATATTAGTATTATATTAGATGTTTTTTGGCATAGTGGCACCCTGCATGATAGATAAGGCCAAGGAATCCATAGTATATGTTACAAATGTATTTGCATCACCTCAAGAAACATTAATCAAAGTATTTGGAGCATATAAAATTCCACATCTTATGCCATTGTTTGTGAAAAATAAGGTGGTTATGTGGGAGGTTGGCTACCATATTTGCACAGGGTTGTTTGGATCGTTGCAGAAATCAAAGAAGTCTCCATGGCCCATTTTCCCTATGAAAAATAAGATCATACAACCTAAAGAGATTTAAGGAAACAGAGGCAAAATTGCATAGCTAGAGAATCTCAAGTTCGGTGAGATGTGATATCGTTGGTATGATATTAAAGGTATATTCACATAAAATTGTGCAAATTTGAGATACACATGGACATACATCTCATGCTCTTGTAAGGACAAGGATAAAATCAAGAACCATTGCCTCTAGATAAATCATAACAAATGGGGAAGTAGGTCCTTCAAACAAAACAACTATTTTGGAAGAGCCAAAGAGAGGAAATCAAGAGAATATGAACATGTAGGACAAAACTAAACTAAAAAAGAAATATCAGACATATCAGTAGAATTGGCAGGTCTAGATCTATATAGTCAATATATCAACAAACTTGGCATAGGACGTACTATGAACCCTGATGAGGCCAATTTCACTATAGATAAGGCTTATGAAGACCACCAATTAGAGGTGGATACAGATACTGAGGCTCTCCTTTCAAGTATCGATTTGCGACGAGCATTTTTCCCATGTTTATCAGAGAATCATATCCAGCGAGCAATGGAAATTTACAAACAGGAAAGGCAACAGTGTAGGGATTTTTCCACTCTTGATACTCTCATGAATTCCCAAATCACTTCTATAAAGAAATCTGATAAGTCTTCACCTTTTGGAGATAGTAAAGAGGAGCTGTGGTATGACCCAGATAATGGGCATCTAGCTGATGTGGATATGGAACTAGTCCCTAAAAGTACTTCGATCCCACATGTTTCTTTAATTTCAGAGATTGGGCTTCCATGTTTTCTGGATGTTGCAATTCATACTGATGTTAAGAAAGGTCAAGAAGTTCCTGAAACTACTTCGTAAGGCATTAATCATGCAGATCAAATGAAATTAGTCTATGATGACAATGCAACAGAGTTTTTGGAGCAACCATTGAATGAATCTGTATAATAGAAAATTAGAAATGTTTGATCGAGTTTTTATATGAGATATTTGTTGCCCCTGTCCATAAATATACCTTCCTACATAATATATCTTAGGATAAATGTAATATGAAACTCACATTCGAAGAATCCTATTCTTTATGTAGTCTCTGCTACAGAATTCAGGACTAAAATGTGGAAAAGAACCAGAGCCAGAATCACATGTTGATCTGGATTTGTAATTGCACCTATTGTTCCAAATTTTTATAAAGTCTCCAAATTGTAAATCTAAACTATTTTGGATTTATGCCTCCAACAAGTTTTCTCAATTGAAGCAAAATATAAAAGAGAAACTGGGCATTCCAATGCACCATCAAAGTCTGATATGTAGCAACAATTAAATGCAGGAATATGGGAATCTACAAGAATACAATGTACTGCCTTCATCCACCATCATTCTAAACTTGAGGCTAAGAGGTGGAGCTGATAGATTAAGAAAATCAAAGGGAGGAGGAGGTGGTGCTGGATCTAGTTTTCCCAAAGGAACAAAACCAAATCAAGAACATATCTATGGTGGACTATATTTCAAAGATGTACTTCAAGGAAAATTGGTTGCGACAACAAAACCTGCACAAAAATACAATATCCCTAGCCCATACATTGTGGAGCAGCTGAATCATGTACCAGAATTGACTATATACCTTCTAGTAATGGACAATATTTGCACAACATATGTATCCCAAGTCCTTATATGCAGAATCTCTTCCGTTTGATTCCAAAATGTTGATGCTCCTCTGATATTCTTCCATGCCTTTAATATATGGATCCTATTGCTATAGATGAAGCCCTTTTCAATGAGTGATAAGATAAGACTCTCATGCTCTCAAGGTGGCCTAAAATTGATCAGGTTTCTTAGGGCTACTGAGGCCCAAGTATTTTGATAGGTTTGACCTTAAAAATAACTTTGAAGATATTCTTAAATGGCCTGAAAATTGATAGTGAAATTATACTACACAGATGTTTCCAATACAAAAAATATCTAATGAAACCATTATTTATAAAAATCAAGCATTAGAATACAAAGATACAACCACGAAGAAAGATGAAGATAGTCCACAGGGACTCATATTAACTTCAAAGTATTATATTTCAGTCCCTTGATTACTCGTCCTCAAAGTAATATCATTATACCTCACTGAAGGATGTTTTAGGTGGCCTAAGGCAACTGAAAATTGATGCAAATACTTACTTGAGAAATTGGACAAAAGTCCTGAGAAAGGTCTACAAAATAATTCAGAAACTACCTATGTTTTTCCTCAGAAAGATCTCCCTCAAAGGTTTTTTGCCCACAATTGGGGTTTCAACTTCAAGAATCCATATCTCCTCAACCAAGAGGACCCACGTGATGTGCCACCTACCATTAGAATCAACACGACGAGGAGAATCAAATGAAGATGGTTATGGGACAAAATTCATTAATATTCATCCTCAAATTCTTCAACAAGTGCAAGAAAATAAGATAAGGCCACATCCAAACTCAGTTTTATTTGTTGTTCAAGAATCTAGTTTTGAAATGATTAGAAGGCTCATAAATACTACCTAGAAAAACCTTGAACTCCTGTGGCTTTATTTCATAAGTATCTGGACTCCCATGATAGAATAGAAAACCCAAACAAAATATTCCTAACTGCCCCAGCCTCTTGCTAGAAGAAAATAGTCCATTAGGGATGAGTTCAAGCCTCTCCCTTCGCTGAGGATGTTACTGTGGCATTTTCTCAGAGAGAAAAATCATAAGATAGTTCTCTCTCTCCACCCTGGTAATCTGATGGTGCACTGAAAAGAATATTAAAAAAGAAAAAAATTATGTGACCCAAAGTTTCTCTCTCTCCCCGCCCTGGTAATCTGATGGTGCACTGAAAAGAACATTAAAAAAGAAGAAAATTATGTGACCCAGATTTTCTCTCTCTCCCCACCCTGGTAATCTAATGGTGCAGAGGCCATAAGCTCTGAATCTAAATACTCAATCTTCCCTCATGCAACCAGATGGAGCAATCAGAGGACAAGGGCATATCATTTTCCTTCAGGGTCGAGATATGCATAGTACTACACCATATCATGATCCAACGGCATGCCTTGGTTCTGTTCACACCTAAGATATAAAATACACTATTTTGGAAACTGGATCGAGATCGTAGCTGGGTATTGTTTCCCTGGAGAGGCAGATCCAAGGAAAATACAACTAGATCAGGCTTATAAGTCCCACAGAGGCCACTGTGCATTTTTTTCATCAGATCGGGTTGGTAATGGGTTGCATAATATTTCTTTCAACATATCGAGTATGTATATTATCGGATCGGTGGAACAATCAAGGAATGAAATTGGAACAGAAATCAAAGTGAAAAGCAATCTTCAATTATTGAAACTAAGATAGTCACTGAAACAAACATTATAGTATCAGAAAGTGAAGTAACCGAGATTTTGTATGGCACACGGACATACAACCCTTCAAAATCCTGGAAATCTTGTTGTACACAGGTCATAAGCACTGATTCTAAAACAGCCTTAACGAAGCATTGACAAAAACATACAGATAGAATCACCCAATATAGAAAAGCCTTCCAAGACCCTGATAACCAAAATGGGTATAGACTCCAAAAATCCACATATTTTCATTTTATTAATGCTCCGAATGTACCACCAAAGGCAGTCCCAATAGAGCAAATTACAAGCAGACCCATGAGACAAGATCCTGAAAAAGAAGCTAAAATGCCAACCAAAATTCTTGTTGTATTGAAGAATAAGAGTACCTATTTTTGGAGTTGTGGAGTTGAGAGCAATGCAGAGATCCTCACACTGTCCATGGTGCCAGGCTCCAGATCCATGATCACGGCTCGGGGCACAAGTCTCCTGCATCCTTCCTCCAAACCTGCAATAGTATGGCTGCATCCTTTCTCAAAACCGACGACAGTATGGCCGCGTCGTCCCTCCTTCCCTGGACAAACCATGCAACTGGAGGGAAATGAACGAGGGAAATTAAAACTTTTGATATTTGAAATTTTTTTACATTTTGAAATGAAACACGTGTGTTTTTTTTAAGGCCACTCAAATTAATTTAAAAATATATATATTTTTAATAATTAAAATAATTTCTAAATAATTAAATGTTTGTTTATTTTGATTGTTTAAAAATATTTACATTAAAAAAAGTAAAACGTATCTTTTTGAGAAGCAATTAAAATTATATGAGTAAATAATGGACTCATTTTTGCATATAGTAATCCTTCTACCCTACTAAATCATCATGCTTTATTAAAAGGAGTTTTAAACTTTACACTATTAAATTATGTTGTATTTTAAATATTTGGAGTTTTAATCTCTTTTTTTTTTATATATTTTTTCTTTATAATTTATGTATTATTTTTTCCTTATTTTTAAGTATTACTTTAAAAGTGAAATTTACATTTGTTTCTTTAATGATAACTTAATCTATGTATTCATTCGTTCAAATTAGATACATTTTCTATAATAAATAATAGTGTAGTCTAATTAATAGATGAAATGGTTTTTTTGATTAAAACGTGACAATATCAAGATTGTGATTTGTTATTGTTTATAATCAATTTTTGAATACATAAATGAATTAAACACCTTTAAAATCTCTTTAGAAATTATCTAAAATTGTTGAATTTTTATTTCATAAACTAAGGATTTTGGTTGATTTTTTAATCTAATTATATGATATTAAAGATGAATTATGGTAACTTAAAAATACGTTTTATGTGGTTATAAGGGAAGTAGTAATGTTATGGTATGAATGATATCCTCAGGTATCATATGAGAGAAGAAAGCAATTGGAAAAATTGAGATCAAAAGTAGTGGAGTTAGCCGAAAAGCAACTTTCCCCAAAGATGGAGCTCTTAGCTTCAATAAAGTATTAGATACGCTGCATGTTGTGCTCAATGAAGCAATCAATTTTGAAAATGACAAGAAAATATTTTTGAAGATGAGGTTTTTGACTAGAAAGAAATAACAACACTTAAATAATTACACTGTTGATACAATAATAATATAATCCGAAAACAACCTTCTCACATTCATGATCTGAGTATATAGTGAATTATACAGAAGTAAGAACCTAATGAGTAGCAAGGAAATGAACAATTTGGGGTCTGTTCAGCAAAACCTTGAAGAAAAAATAACGCAATAACACGCCCTAAACCCTGTATTGCGATTTTCTCCGTCAGGAAACCCTTGAAGCAACAAATACTTGTATAGATACTGAGCTTCAAGATAAAAATCCCATAGACATGAAGAGTGTCATACGCCTTGTTAAAAATTTAGTAAATGAAATTGTGGATCTAAAAAAGAACTCTAGAGAAGATACCTCTATTTAAATAACTTACAAACCATATTGTAGAAAACAATTACTTCTTCAAAGCTAATTCGTCGAATTTGGAGGGCTTAGGGGATTGGGGGTTAGGGGTTAGGGGATTTAGGTGCATTTAGGGGTTAGGGGTCGAATAATGAGTTAGTAGTTAAGGGATTAGGGATTGGGGGCTTAGGGGGCCCGACCCGAACGCGTTTGGGCAGGCGCACTCAACCTAAACGACTCGACCCGAACGGGTTTGGGCGGGTGCCCTCAAACGAAACGGCACAGCGTGCCTGACCGAACGAAGGCACAAGGGAGAAAATGACAAACGGACCGCACGAACGTGCATAAGGCACCCGGGAAATCACAACTTAGCAAAACTGATATGAGCGCCCTCTAACCAAATGGCCCGATCTGAACGCACCCGGTCGGGCGACCTCACATGGGCTAAGTGGTTCTGCCTTGGATATTTTCCTGTAATTGAATGCAAATAGTAATTCAGATTTGGTAGCTTCCATTGTAATTATGAATACTATTTTAATTTTTTATCATGTTTCAAGACTCCAGATTAGGTTAGGAAATTGCGATGACAGATATGGATCACTTAATAGGGCCATTATATGGATTCTACGCACAATCCTTAGTAATGCCAATTCCGTTGATTTTGTTCTATGAGGAGCCTAGTTACGCTCCTTAAAATTCAAGGACAAAATTCAAATTGATTATGCTCCATACACTCCAAAAGAGGGGCATCCCTATTGGTAACAGAGCTACAAGCCTATTTGGTAGTTACACTAAAATTCTTGGGATTTAAAGACTGATATGATTCCAAAATTGGCTCATTTTACAGTTCACAGAATGGAAATTATGGCAGCTTGTATGTCACGGGCTATGTATTGCATGAAAAATGGAATTAACCCTTGCTACAGTTCAGGATTATACCCGAGCTTTGGAATCTAGATATCAAAATGTGGTTTAAAATTTAAATTATCCTCCTATAGGTGATTGACCAAACTACATGTCTAATAGGGAAGCTTTTGTAATCATTCAATCTTTAAAAGACTTGGCATGAGTCAATTTGGGGAATTGAAGCTAGTATGAACCCCCCTCTTCTCAAACTGGAGAAAAATTCATGGAGGTCAAGGGCGACGGTAAGAAGAGAAAGCTGGATGAGGAAGCCAATGGCGCCGCTCTACAACTCTTGAAGGACGATCTGCACTCACTGTTGGAGCCACTGAGCAAAGAGTAGTTGATCTCTTTGATGGTCAATGTAGGTTCTTCATACCCTGCAATTGCAGAAGACATTAAAGATGTTGCAAGCAAGGACCCTGCTCATTGGAAGCTGTTTGTGCATGGATTGGCTTGGGATACTTCTTCACAGACCCTATGTGATGCATTTGAATAGTATGGGGAGATTGAAGAAGGTGCTGTTATTATGGATAAGACATCAAGAAAGTCATGAGGATTTGGATTTGTCACATTTAAGCATATGGATTCTTCTCAAAGGGGATTGAAAGAGCCTAGCAAGACTATTGATGGGAGGATTACTGTAAGCAATATGGCAGTGGCAAGCATAGGTCCTGGTCAAAGTACAGATCAGGCTCAAAGGAAACTTTACATTGGTGGTATTTCATGTGACACAGCTAATGATAATAATTTAGAATTTTTTTCCAAATATGGAGAGATAGAAGAAGGTTCGGTTGCATATGATAAGAATACCAACAAATCCAGGGGATTTGCATTTGTAACTTTCAAGACTGTGGAGGCTACAAAGCAGGCTCTTAAAGAGGTTAGGGGTTTAGAGGTTTATGGTTTAGAGGGTTAAATGGGTTAGGGGTTGGGAATTAGGGTTTAATGGGTTAGGGGTTAAGGGGTTATAGGTTAAGGGTTTAGGGGGTTAAATGGGTTAGGGGTTAAGGGTTTAGAGGTTTATGGTTTAGGGGTTAAATGGGTTAGGGGTTTAGAGGTTTAGGAAACCCTTAAAGCATCAAATACTTGTATAGATAATGAGCTTCAAGATAAAAATCCCATAGACATGAAGAGTGTCATACGCCTTGTTCAAAAATTAGTAAATGAAACTGTGGATCCAAAAAATAACTCTAGAGAAGATACCTCTATTTAAATAACTTACAAACCATATTGCAGAAAACAATTATTTCTTCAAAGCTAATTCGTTGAATTTGGAGGGCTTAGGGGATTGGGGGTTAGGGGTTAGGGGATTTAGGTGCATTTAGTAGTTAGTGGTCAAATAATGATTTAGTACTTAAGGGATTAGGGATTGGGGGCTTAGGGGGCATGACCCGAACGCGTTTGGGCGGGCGCACTCAACCGAAACGACCCGACCCGAATGGGTTTGGGCGGGCGCACTCAACCGAAACGACCCGACCCGAATGGGTTTGGGCGGGCACCTTCAAATGAAATGACACGACACGCTCAACCAAACGAAGGCACAAGGGAGAAAACGACAAACTGGCTGCACGAACATGCATAAGGCACCCGTGCGGTCACAACTTAGCAAATTTGATACGACCGCCATCAAACGAAATGACCCAACCTGAACGCGTTTGGGCAGGCACCCTCACAGGGCATGACATGGCGCGCACGACCGAACGAAGGCATAAGGGAGAAAATGGAAAACGGGCGACATGAACGTGAAAAAGGCACCCGTGCGATGAAAACATAGCAAATTTGATACGACCACCCTCAAACAAAATGACCCGACCCGACCTGAATGCGTTTGGGCAGGCGCCCTCACAATATGGCATGCTCGACCGAACAAAGTTACAAGGGAGAAAAAAGAAAATGACCTGCATGAACGTGCACAAGGCACCCATGCGGTCACAAGAGGTACTTAAGGAGTGTGATAAATTTGGTCGGGCACCCTCACATGGCGCGACGCGGCATGCACAACTAAACAAAGGCATAAGGGAGAAAATGGAAAACGGGGGTTAAATGGGTTAGGGTTGGGAAATAGTGTTTAAGGTGTTAGGGGTTAAGGGTTTAGAGGTTTATGGTTTAGGGGTTTAGGGGGTTAAATGGGTTAGGGGTTAAGGGTTTAAAGGTTAATGGTTAAGGGTTTAGAGGTTTAGGGTTTAGGGATTAAATGGGTTAGGGGTTTAGAGGTTTATGGTTTAGGGGGTTAAATGGGTTAGGGGTTGGGCTAAATGGTGGTCGATTATATGAGGAGAGGATTTTATGAGGAGGCAATGGATTTAAAGGCAGTCACAATTTAGCATTTTTGATACGATCACCACCCTCACATGACCCAACCAAACCTGACCCGACCTGCCTGAATGTGTTTCCTTGGGAAGCCTCATGACACGACACGACCTGACCAGATTGGACTTGACATGACTTGAACTGACCCACCCGAATGTGTAATTTCCCTAGGCGCCCTCATGACACGGCCCGCCACGACCCGAACTGGTCGGACATGACATTCCAAGGGCACCCTCAGATGACCCAACATGACTGGACCCACCTGAATGTCGAAGGCACAAGGGAGAAAATGACAAATGGGTCGCACGAACGTACAAAAGGTACATGGGCTGTCACAACTTAGCATTTTTATACAACCCCCCTCACACGATTTGACCTGAACGAGTTTCCTGTGGCACGCCCCTCACACGGCACGAGTCGACCCACCTAAACAAAGGGCGCACGAGGGATGAAACGAAAAATGGATTGCACAAACATGCATAAGCAACATGGGTGGTCACAACTTAGAATTTTTGATACAACCACCCTTATATGACCCAACCCGACCTGACTCGACCTGCCCGAATGTGTTTCCTTAGGCAACCTCACATGACACAACCTGACCATACCCAAATCGACCCTCCCAAATGCATTTCCTTGGGTGGCCTCACACGACACGACTTGACCGGACCCAAATCGACCCGACCTGCCCAAACTTGTTTCCTTGGGTGCCCTTAATTATAATACGACACGAACCGACCTGACCTAACTCGAACTCGTTTCTAGCTAATTGGGTGTCATCACACGACTCGACCCAACTCGTACGAATGTGTTTGCTTGGGCGGCCTCACACGATAAGACCCAATCACCAGACCCAGCTCGACCTGCCCGAATGCGTTTCCTTGAGCGCCATCAGTACATGACTCGACCCGACCCGTACAAAACTGTTTCCTTGGGCGGCCTAACACGACACGACTCGACCAAACCCAACTCCACCCAACCCGTACGAACGTGTTTCCTTGGGCGGCCTCACACGACACGACCCGACTAGACCCAACTCGACATGTTGAACTCGACCTGAAAGGGATAGCTGAACAACCAAACGATGCCACACGGGAGAAAACGGAAAATAGGCCACCCGAACATGCACAATGCCACACCCAGGCGGTCAAAAATTAACAAAACTAATATGGGCGCCCTCGAACGAAACGACCCGGCTCAAACGCACCAGATCAGGTGACCTCACATGGCGTGACACGATGAACGATGCCACAGCGGAGAAAATGGAAAACAGGCCGCCCGAACGTGCACAAGGCACCCGGGTGGTCACAAATTAGCAAAACTGATACGGGCGCCCTTGAACGAAACGGCCAGACCCGAACGCGCCCAGTCGGGTGACCTCACAAGGTGTGACACGGTGCACCCGATTATATGATGCCACAAGGGAGCAAATGAAAAATGGGCCGCTCGAATGTGCACATGGCACTTGGGCGGTCACAACTTAACAAAACTGATATGGGCGCCCTTGAACGAAACGACCTGACCTGAACGCGTTCGGTCGGGTGACCTCACACGGTGCAACATGGCGCACCTGAACGAACGATGCCACAAGGGAGAAAATGGAAAACGAGCCACTTGAACATGCACAAGGCACGCTAGTGATCCCAACATAGCAAAATTGATACGGGCACCCTCGAACAAAACTGCCCGATCTGAACATGCCCGATCGGGCGACCTCACACGGTGCGACACGACGAATGATGCCACAGGGGAGAAAATGACAAACGGGCCACTTGAACGTGCACAAGGCACCCGGGCGGTCACAACTTAACAAAACTGATATGGGAACCCTCGAAGGAAATGACCCGACCTGAACACACCCGGTCGGGTGACCTCACATGGCACGACACGACGTGCCTGACCGAACGATGCCACAAGGGAGCAAATGGAAAATGGCCCGCCTGAACGTGCATAAGGCACCCGAGCGGTCACAACTTATAAAAACTGATACGAGAGCCCTCGAATGAAAAGGCCCGACCTGAATGCACCTGGTCGGGCGACCTCACATGGCACGACATGATGCGCCCGAACAAACGATGCCACAAGGGAGAAAATCGAAAACGGGCCACTCGAACATGCACAAGGCACCCGAGAGGTCACAACTTAGCAAAATTGATACGGGCGCCCTAGAACAAAATGGCCCGACCCGAACGCGCCTGGTCGGGCGACCTCACATGTCGTAACACGATGAATGATGCCACAGGGGAGAAAATGGCAAACGGGCCACCCAAACGTGCACAAGGCACCTGGGCAGTCACAAATTAGCAAAACTGATACAGGTGCCCTTGAATGAAACGAGCCGACCTGAACGAGCCTGGTCGGGCGACCTCACATGGCGCGACACGACGCGCCGGACCGAACGATGCCACAAGGGAGCAAATGGAAAATGGGCCACCCGAATGTACACAAGGCACCTGGGCAGTCACAACTTAGCAAAACTGATATGGGCACCCTCGAACAAAACAACCTGCCCTGAACACACCTGGTCGGGCGACCTCACACGGCGTGACATGATGCGCCCGAACGAATGATACCACAAGGGAGAAAATGACAAACAGGCTGCCTGAACGTGCACAAAGCACCCGGGTGATCACAACTTAGCAAAACTAATATGGGCGCCCTCGAAAAAATGACCCTACCTAAACGTGCCTAGTCAGGTGACCTCACACGGCGTGACACGGCACACCCGAATGAACGATGCCACAAGGGAGAAAATGGAAAACAGGTCGCCCGAACGTGCACAAGGAACCCAAGCGGTCACAACTTACAAAAATTGATACGGGTGCCCTCGACCAAAATGGCTCGACCTGACCCGAACGCGCCCGGTCGGGTGATCTCACACAACGTGACACGACGCGCCTGAACGAACAATGCCAAAAGGGAGAAAACAAAAAACAGGCCACTCAAACATGCACAAGGCACCTGGGCAGTCACAACTTAGCAAAACTGATACGGGCTCCCTCAAACGAAATGACCCAACATGAACGTGCCCGTTCGAGCGACCTCACACGGCGTGACACGGCGCGCCTGACGAAATGATGCCACAAGGGAGAAAATGGCAAACGGGCCACCCGAACGTGCACAAGGCACCCGAGTGGTCACAACTTAGCAAAACTGATACGAGCGCCCTCGAACGAAATGACCCGACTCGAACGCACCCGGTCGGGCGACCTCACACGACGCGACACGATGCTGCCGAATGAATGATGCCACAAGCGAGCAAATGGAAAATGGGCCACCTGAATGTGCACAAGGCACCCGGGCAGTCACAACTTGGAAAAACTGATACGAGCGCCCTCGAACGAAACGACCTGACTTGAACGCGCTCGGTCAGGCGACCTCACACAGCGCGACACGGCGTGCCCGACCGAATGATGCCAAAAGGGATAAAACGACAAATGAGCCACCCAAACGTGCACAAGGCACCCGGGTGGTCACAACTTAGAAAAACTGATACAGGCAGCCTCGAACGAAACAACCCGACCTAATCCGAACACGCCCGATCGGGCGACCTCATATGGCGCGACACGACGTGCCTGACCGAACGATGGAACAAGGGAGAAAATGGCAAACGGGCCGCTTGAATGTGCACAAGGCACCCAGGTAGTCACAACTTAGCAAAACTGATATGGGCACCCTCAAACGAAACGGCCCGACCCGATCCGAATGCGCTCAGTCGAGAGACCTCACATGACGCAACATGGCGCACCTATCCAAACGATGCCACAAGGGAGAAAATGGCAAACGGGCCACCGGAACGTGCACAAGGCACCTAGGCAGTCACAACTTAGCAAAACTGATATGGGTTCCCTCGAACGAAATGGCTCGACCCGAACGCTCTCGGTCGGGCGACCTCACACGGTGCGACACGGCGCGCCCGACCGAATGATGCCACAAGGGATCAAATGGAAAACGAGCCACCCAAACGTGCATAAGGCACCTGGGCGGTCACAACTTAGCAAAACTGATACGGGCGCCCTCGAACGAAATGACCCGACCTGAACACGCCCGGTCAGGCAACCTCACATGGCGCGACACAGTGCACCTGAACAAAAAATGCCATAAGGGAGAAAATAGCAAACGGGCCACCCGAACATGCACAAAGCACCCAGGCAGTCATAAATTAGCAAAATTGATATGGGTGCCTTCGAACGAAATGACTCGACCTGAACGCGCCTGGTCGAGCGACCTCACACGTCGCGACACGACGTGCCCGACTGAATGATGCCACAATGGAGCAAACGGAAAACGAGCCGCTCAAATGTGCACAAGGCATCCAGGCAGTCACAACTTAGCAAAAATGATACGGGCTCCCTCAAATGAAACGACCCGACCCGACCCGAACGCGCCTAGTCGGGCAAACTCACATGGCGTGCCCGATCGAATGATGCCACAATAGAGCAAACAGAAAATGGGCCACCTGAACATGCACAAGGCACCTGGGCGCTCACAACTTAGCAAAACTGATACGGGTGCCCTTGAACAAAATGGCCCGACCTAACCCGAACGCTCCTGGTCGGGCGACCTCACATGGCATGAGACGGTGCGCTTGACTAAACGATGCCACAAGGGATCAAATGGAAAATGGGCCACCCTAACATGTACAAGGCACCCGGGCGGTAACAGCTTAGAAAAACTGATACAGGCGCCCTCGAACGAAACGACTCGACCCGAACATGCCCGGTTGGGCGACCTCACACGGCGCGACATGGCGCGCCCGAACGAACGATGCCACAGGGGAGTAAATGACAAACGGGTCACCTGAATGTGCACAAGGCACCCGGGTGGTCACAACTTAGAAAAAATGATACGGGCGCCCTTGAATGAAACAACCCGACCTGAATGTGCCCAATCGGGCGACCTCACACAACGTGACACAGCGAACGATGCCACAGGGGAGAAAACGACAAACGGGCCACCTAAACGTGCACAAGGCACCCGGGTGGTCACAACTTAGCAAAACTGATACGAGCGCCCTTAAACGAAAGGACCCGACTCGAATGCGCCCGGTCGGGCGACCTCACATGATGCGACACAGCGCGCCCAACCGAACGATGCCACAAGGGAGAAAATGGCAAATGGGCCTCCCGAACGTGCACAAGGCACCTGGGCAGTCACAACTTAGAAAAACTGATATGGGTGCCCTCGAACGAAACGACCCGACCTAAACGTGCCTAGTCGGGCAACCTCATACGGCACGACACGGCACGCTCGAACGAACAATGCCACAAGGGAGATAATGGCAAACGGGCCACTCAAACGTGCAAAGGGAACCCGAGCTGTCAGAACTTAGAAAAACTGATATGGGCACCCTCGAATGAAACGGCCTGCCCCGAACGCGCCCGGTCGGGTGACCTCACATGACGCGACACGACGTGCCTGATCGTGGATGGGGCCACACATTGAAAGTGAACCAAGGAGTGAGTGCATCATGTCTTTAATATTTTATGAAACTCCTTAGAAGTCCCATCATAACCACCTTCCATCTTCATCACAATGTGATATGTCAATTAAAAATATCTTATTATGTTGCTCCAACCATTCAAAAATGGGAAGAAGGGAGTTCAAATTTCCCAAAGGAGGCTACCCCATAATACTATGGTTCAAAATATTAATTGATCATCCATTTCCTGGGACCCAAGTTATATTATTATTTATTAAAGGAGAGGCCAAAGAAATTAATTTCCAAATCGTCACAATAGCGACACTTTCCTCCAAACATCGCAATAGCGACACTTCGATCTAAATGTCGCAAGTTTGACACGTCTCTCCAATCCATTGCAATTCTGAGTCTTTTCCCCAAACTGTTGCAATAACAATTATTTCCTCCAAACGTCGCAATAGCGACACTTCGATCTAAATGTTGCAAGTCTTACACATCTCTCCAATCCGTCGCAATTCCAACGCTTTTCCCCAAACTGTTGCAATAGCGACACCTTCCTCCGAATGTCGCAATAGAGACACTTAGCTCTAAGTGTTGCAAGAATAACACATGTCTCCAATTCGTTGCAATTCCGACGCATTTCTACAAACGTCGCAAGACCGAAACTTACCTCTAAGTATCGCAATACCGACACTTGTCTCCAAACGTCGGTATAGTGATAATTGTGGGCGGGATTTGAAAAATTGATAAAATTTGGGGAAATTTCCGACATTTGGTCAAAAGTGTCAGAATTTCCACCAAATGTACTAATGTTTCTAGGATAGCTACTATCCTGTCATTTATTTTCAATTCTTCAAGTTCCTGTCTATTCTTGCCGTTGAGAAAATTTATTAACCTTACAGCCTATTCTGGTTTATCTACTAAATCAGCTTGTGTCTTTTGGATCTCTGCTTGTGCTGCCAATAGTAACTCTCTCTGCTAAAAAATTACCTGAATTGAATGCCAAACATCATGGATGGCTTCAATTACATTATTCCATAGGCAATTTTTAATATATGATATTTGATCCTTGAGAGTTAATTCTTTTTGGAGCTTCTTTACCTCTTCACTCAATCTGTGGGAATTTTTTTCATGTATTTTAGCATCTATCTGAGTTGATTTGTTTGTATTCTCAAGATTTTCAATTATCTTTTTCAATCTATTGATTTCATTAGTCTTCAAGGACATCTCTTCCATTGCTTTTACTAGTTGACTGCTTTCATCTGTAGGTGGCAACATTGTTGTAGAAGATTCAGTTACTGAAGTTGTTGAAGAAGTCACTGGCACTGCAGTGGCCAGTGGTTCTTTGGGTGCCAATTTTTCTCCTAAAGTAGAAGGCATTACTGCTGTGATGACTAGGATGATAGTAGGAATCACTAGTTCTTTAACAGTCTCCTTTTCTTGGACAACTTGGTCCATTTGTACTTCCATTTCCTTAATTTGAGCTGTTACTTGAAGTATCAAACTCATCATTTCATCTCTTTATTTTTGATCCTGTAAAACTTCCTTTGTCTGAGGATGCTCACCTTGAGGAAACTTGAGCTGTTTCCTCAAGGCATCTATGTCCTCATTTTTTTTTTAACCAATGCTTCTGCTGCTTTGATGTTTGTAGGATCATATCCTACCTGTAATACTAAATCTTCTAAGGCCTTTATCATTAGATCCTTTGCATATAATGAAGCTTTATCCATCTTCAATTGATCTTGCATATTATAGATGGCATTTTGAAGTTTATGAGCACTGATAGCTTTTGTTGTCACTGTGGAATAGAGCATCTCTGAGGTTTCCTATGAAACTCAATCTGATCCAATTCATGGATTTTGTATGTAGCTACTTCCATATAAAATTTTTTAGTTGAATAATAAAATGCTGATAAGAATCTATTTTTATTACTTGGCTTTTGCATCAAAAAATGAGAATATATTTCAGTTTTGATTTCCTCATTCTTCAATTTGATTTTCTTGTATTTCTCCTTAATATCTAAATCCTTCTCCTCAGCTGAATGTGAGGAAGAAGCCTCCATACTTTGTTGGCTTTCCATTATCTATGCATCTTGATTATTCAATTGTTCTTCATTCTGATTTGGCTCACTGATAACTATAGTAGCCACATTGGTCTCTGGTAAAATAGTGTTGGTATTATGGGGCTATGTTTCTTCAACATGTAATGTTACTTTACCTTTAGCTGCTGTATCCAGTTTTGGCCTCTTATTGTAAATTATTTTAAATTTTTTTGCTGTTGTAGTCTCTGTAGTATAAGCTCCTTCTTCTCTGATTCTTTTAGTGGATGTCTCTGGCTGTTTGGAAATTTCCAAAGGGTGACTAGTATTCCTTTGGTTTACTACCTATGTTAAAGTATTTTCAACCCACTCACTTTGATTAACAAACTTCTCTATTTATAGATTTGACTCATGGATAAAGGGTGTCAATTTACATTCTACCCTTAGTTTACTTAAGATCCCTTGTGGATCATAATTCCATGGGAAGCTTTCTTCTAATTTGTATTCCAATAGTTGACTTGCTACTTCCTTTTTTTCATCTCTTTGATTACATATGAATGGCCCAATTTGACTTTTGAGTTTAAATTGTGTCCTTTTCTTGGCTGCCATGAAATTAATTGAATCTAAATTTAAGATCTGCCTAATGTACTCTAAGGCAAAGATCCTCATTGATGAATGATTTGGTAACTTGCAAGGCAACAAGTTAGAAACAAAAACTCTAATTTCAGTGAATTTATCATACAAATACCAATCACCTACTTTGCTTTGCTCTGATAGCTACAATATTTTCTTCATTTCCTCACTGATTCTAGGCTGCTCTATTTTTGTCAGGATGGTGGTCACTGGATGTACAAACAACTCTGCAAACTCTGAATAACTAAATTCTATGCCTTCTTTTCTGAGTATAGATGTCCAAAAGATAACTGATAGGGGTTTTCCTTCTATGTCCAACTTTTGAAGTGAAATTGGAAAGCTCTTTGATTGAAATAATAGAAACAAGTGGAAAATATAGGAGCTATATCTAAATACGCCTTCTAGCTATAAATTAGTCAATTGATAGTGAATACTATCAGAAATAAAACCAGCATAGTCAAAGATAACTGAAGGTGGCTGTCCTTGAGAAAAGGTAGAAAAAAATCCTAGGATAGACTCATGATTTTTCTCATCAGTGAAATACCCAAGTATGAAGGAAAACATGGAGATTACATGCCTTGAACCTTTAGGGAACTTGGAATTTGAATATGGAGGGTTTAATTTTGGAATTTCAGCATGCAGAGGCATGAAAGTCTGGAAAATCATAAACCTTTTAGGGAAATCTAAGCCATTGTATATCTTAGTGAGGGCCTCAATAGACAAAGGCACTGCTTGGGGGTCTGGTTGAAGCTGCAACATTTGGTTTATTGACTCTGTAGTGATGGTAAATAGGACCTCTTTATTTTCATTCACAATAGCTCTTTGTTAAAGAATGTAGTACTGGTGACATAGTCTGATAATTTCTTGACAAGGGTGAGTCAGGGGGACTACATATTTGGGTAGATTGGATTCCCAAATATGAACTTCTTCTTGATCATCTAGAGATCAGTTGTGGATATCTAATAGATTGAATTCAACTATAGGATCAACTATTTTGTAGTCAATATCAGCTAGGGGAACATGCTCAATATCAACAATTGGGGGTTGTAATGGGTTGACTACAATCGCAGTATTTGGAGTCATGGCAGGAGTAGGTTTAGGAGTTTTTGAACCTTCAGACTTGTTTACACTCTTTTTTTTAGGCATTTTGATTGGCTTCTGCAAGTTTAAACTATTTGCAAAGGCAATTTTACTCTAACAGAGGTTTGATTGGGAAATTTTAGCCAAATAGAATGTCTTTTTGGATTTTATGCTCAATTGTGTCTCTCAAATGAAGTTCTAAGGCTAAATATTGGTCTAAAATAGAAAACATGGGTTTTCTGAGTTTTTTGACTGACAAATGGGCTAAAATGCTATTGAAAAAGGATTTTCAGAAGATATAGAACACCTGTAGAGGATTTCTGGCCTTTAGAGTTTTAAATTGATGATTAATATGTGAAGAAATGATATTTTTCTTTGAAAATACCACACAGTATACAACTAGGGTTCATGGGAAAAAATTTCCAGAGTTTGGCCTATTTCTGGGACTTTTGGGCAATTGTTCTTGATTTCCTGACTTTGAAATGATTTTGCTTTCTTTTACAAGGTTTTCTCAATTTAATTACAGGTTTGAATCTCAGAAGAATACCTGTTTTGAAGCAGGTATCGGTTTTAAAAGGTTTTATTTAGTCTTCTAGTCGAATTGATGGCTTTCAATGGTTGAACTCGAGTAGGTGTGGCTCCTCAGTAATTTTTACATGTTTCTTTGGTGAATTTGGAGGTTCTGGGTATACAAAATGGGTATCAGGGGCTTTCACATGTTTATACAGTCGGGGGAAGCAAAACAATGGTTAAACGCGCAAAAGAAGTGAATTAACGCATTTTCCAAGGTTTTATTAAAACGTATGAATCTGCATTGAATGTAGGTCATATCTAGCGGGAGGCAGTTTTGAATTACAAAGGTTTTGAAAACCGATGGTTTATCACATGGGTTTTAAGTGGTAAACGATTTTAATCAAAACCCACGCGATCCAATGATGAGAGGCCATGTGGAGGGGAAGGGTTGACGGGAAGCCACCCATTTCGCGTGGCTTTTGCATTGGAGCGGTTGTGCATCTAATCTATGCGATATCAACCCTCAACCATCGGATTCGAGAAATGAACGCGAACAGTGAGGATTTGTTTGGGAGTTGCTTTGGAGTGGAAAGGTGGGACCATGATTTAGTTATATAAACACAATGGTTTAATATGTGGCGGGGGCTTATGATAGGTTTAAACCTTTATAATATAGCGAAGGGGTAATTAATATAAAACATGTATGATATGCTTTAAGGATGGTATATGCGGGTTTATCATTTTTATTTAAAACATTTATTAAATGTTTTTAATAAAACATATGTGGGTGGGTTTATATATTGTATTTATATAGTTTTTAACCTTTTTCAATAGTTTAAAAACTATAGGGAGAGATATTTGAAATAGTGATAGTTTTAGACCAAAGGGCTTTTGATTTGGGATTTTTTATTTGCACACATGGATAGTATACTTTGGTCTTAAACATTATAATAGTGGGTTTTTTTGGGGTATTTAAATATAAGGGAATTAATAACTAGGAAAGGGTATTTCTTAGTGATTTAATAAAATATGTAAAAGTTAATATGAAAGGGTAATGTAAAACAAAATACACATTATCTCTATGTATAGTACAAAATCAAGCATTGCTCATTTTCATATTTCTTTCACTAATACTTAGGATAAATGTGATTTTGTGGGTTTTTATGAATGCTTATGAAGGGATGAAGTTAATTACTCTAGGTGTGGATATGTAATATTGTATAATAAATAATATTAGGAAATAAGGAAGGCCAAGAGTCATTGGGAGATGAATCCCAATAGCCTCACCTCCATGTATAAATACATGCACATTCTTCATTTAATAAACATTCTAATTTGTTGAGTTACCTAATTTTTTGACATGGTATCAGAGCTGTGCAGAAGTTGCAGGGATAAATTAAAAAAAAATGCAGAATTACAGTATATAGCATCAATTTAATGGAGTATAAAAACTATACATAAAAATTAACTGAGAAAAGGAATTTCGGACCTCCCCCTTGCCTACCCAACTCCCTGCTACAACCTTAGCCTATCCCACCCTCACCCCGACTGCACAGAACCGCTAACCTATCTCCTACATCAACGAGAAACCCGCCCGATTAATATAACGCACACAAACACTCCACTAAACCATCGCGCTGTCTATAATAACACTCACACTGTTTGTAATACCCCTTCTCCCCTTCACTGTTACGCTCCTCCGTTACCCACTACACTCATTCCTCGGCCCTCTCCGTGGCCTATCAGCCCTCCTCCAACAATGTCCATCATATATAATAATACCGCCCCTCCTGTCTGTTCCATATAATATGCCCTCTGTCCATTATTCGATACCGCTCTCCCACATATTCCATAAGTTATTCAATACCTCCCTTCATATCATACACTCTGTCTGTATAATACCTCTATTTCCAGCGCTATCTGTATTATTTCCGCCCCCCCCCCCACTATATAATACCACTATAACCCCACTATACTGCCCTCCCTTCACATTTTCAATACGCTCATCCATATAAATTTTCTCTCTTCAAACACAATATATATATATATATATATATATATATTTTGGTGCAGAATTTAGTATTTTTAGCAAAGTGTTTTTGTCCCCTTCAATTGAGTACATTTCCAGAATTGAAGATTTTTTTAGCAATTTTTTTTTTTCCTCCTCAAAAGAATTTTTTCCAGCAAAGTAATTATTTTCTCCCTTCAGAAGAATGCATTCTCTCATATCTATTGTTGGGGTGGTTCTCTCCGGCAAAGAGAACTATCTTGAATGGTCCCAGAAAATCAAGCACACTCTCATTTTTAATGAGTTGTGGAAAGGAATCTGTGAAGGACAAGAAGGAAATTCACCAGCAAAGCCCACTTCAAACAAGGAGCTCGCCATTTGGGAAAATAAGAACTGCAAGGCCTATGCCTTGATTGCAGCTTCCATAAATGAAGAGGTGAATCACCATATTTCATCATTCTCAAATGCCTATGAAGCCTTGAGCAAGCTAAAAGAACTCTATGACTCACATTTAGAACTAGAGATTGTTCAATTGATGATTAAGCTGTTCAGTCTTGAAATGAAGAATGATGATCCCCTTGCTTTAGCTTCAGAAGTTAGATCTATCATGCATGATATTGACAGCACTGGTGTACAAATTGACATACCTCTCATAGCATATATTAAGGAATTATATCCTACTTACTCACATTATCTTGAGTCTTTGCAAGCAAGTGGGAACCTTGAGCATATCACCTTTGATACCCTTGAGAAAAAGTTTGCAGAAAGAGAGAAAGATTTTGGGAAGATGAAAATCCCTTCGTCTTTTGAAGAGGCTGCATACTTGGCACATAGAGAAAAGAGTCATGCTCCAGATTCTTCCAAAGGAAGAGGTGGCAGAAGAGGAAGAGGAAGAAGAAACTTCAGAGCAAAGGGGGGCAGACAATGTGACAAATCCGATCTTCATTGCACACGTTGCAATAAAGATGGAAATGATGCATCCAAATGCAGGACACCTTGGGCTAAAATTGAGCAGTAAAGAAATCAAGACAAAGGTAAAACTAATGACAAAGACAAAGGTAAAGCACCTGAATCCGCTCATTATTTTCTAGCACATTGTAACAATGGAGTAACTGAAGACTTGTTTGATGTTTCATTTACTTCATGGAGAGATGATTGGTTGCTATATTCAGGAGCAACATGTCACATGACATTTAGAAAATATTTTTTTGAAGAATTTACTGAAAAAGTTGATGGAGTAGTATATTTCACAGATAAATCCAAACTCAAGACATCAGGGCTTGGCACAATCAGGCTTAAGTTGCCTGGTCTTCTAGATCATATTCTACATGAGGTTCTATACCTCCCTGAGTTGAGGAGAAACTTGTTGTCCCTGGTCCAAATCCACCAGCAAGGACACTCCATTCACTTGTTTGATGGCAAGGCAGAGGTCAGAAAAGCATTAGATCACTCACTTGTCATGGAGGGAATAGAAGAATGGAGACTCTTGAAGCTGAAAGGTTCATCTGCTCATGCTCAAAACTTTGCATTCAGTTCACATTATGATGAAGGTACATTCCCATCAAGTCTTTTATGGCATGCTAGATTTGGACACTTAAACTGTGAAAGCCTTCGTTTGTTGAAGAAAAATGGTGTTAATGGACTACCTACAATTCCTAGGAAACCTAAGGAATGTGATGCTTGTATTCTAGGAAAGCATAGCAAACAACCATTTCATGATTCACACTCCAGACCACATAGAAAACTTGAGCTTGTTCATTCAGATTTATGTGGCCCTATGCCTATTGCTTCTGAAAATGGAATTAAATACATGATGACATTTATTGATGACTACACCAGAATGTGTTGGATTTTCTTATTGAAGAACAAGTCTAATGCTTTTCAAACATTCAAGAATTTTCATGCATTGATTGAAAATGATGCACAAACTCATATTGGCTCTCTACGTAATGATAATGGAAAATAATACACTTCAAATGAATTTGAAAATTATCTTCGTCAACATGGAATCAAACATCAAACAATTGTGCCATATAATCCCCAACAAAACGTTGTAGCTGAAAGAATGAACAAAACTATTTTAAATATGGTTCGCTCCATGTTATTTTTCAAGAATGTAAAATTAATGTTTTCGGCTGATGCAGTTCTATGTGCTATTTACATAAAGAATAGGTGTCCTTCAAGTTCAATTAGAAACAAAACTCCTTTTGAAATGTGGCATGGCCTCATTCCTTCGGTAAAGCATTTCAGGGTCTTTGGGTCCACCTGTTATGCCTTGATACCCAAGGGTCAAAGGAACAAACTTGGTGCTAGAAGTCGAAAATGTATCTTCTTGGGGTACTCCAATACCTCCAAATGATATCGTCTCTATGATGAAGCAAATATGAAGTTTGTAATAGCAAGAGATGTCATATTCCTTGAATCTTCCAAGAGTGACAAGGTTGTTGAGCGGAAACTTGATCGCCTGGATAGATTCACACATGCAAAGTCTTTCCAAGAATTTGATAATCATATTCCACATCTTGAAGGGGGGATTCCTATATTGAATCAAACTGTGGAATCATGTCCTGAAGCACTCTGTCCCCCACATGAAGAAACAACCATGGATGACACATTGAATGATGTGATTGACAGAATTGGGAGATTGAATCTTGAATCAATCCTAACTCAGTCAAATGAACAACTTGAACCATCTCAGAGAGGTCCTCCCAAATGGCTGACAAAGTCACTGGAGAATGTTCATCCTGATGAGGTTGGAAAAACAAGAACAAGAAGTTCCACTAAACAAATCGAAGGTGATGTAGATAATTCTGATTCTCCTGTTGATATGGATATTTCTTATAACTGTGAATTGAGTTTTTCTACAGATCATGAACCAACTTCCTTCAAAGAAGACGCTTCTCATGATGAATGGAAAGAAGCGATGCAAAAGGAGTATGATGCCTTGATAAATAATGGCACTTGGAAGCTGGTTAATCCGCCTTTGGGAACAAAACCAATTGGCTATAAGTGGGTCTACAAGAACAAGTATAAAGCAGATGGTTCACTTGACAAGCACAAGGCCAGGCTTGTGGCAAAAGGTTTTTCACAAAAATAAGGAATCGATTATGAAGAAAATTTTGCTCCCACAGAAAAATGGACCACCATCCGGACTCTCTTTGCCCTAGCAGCTCAGAATGGATGGAAAGTCCATCAGATGGATGTAAAAACCGCCTTTTTGAATGGAGATCTAAAATAGAAAGTTTATATGTCCCAGCCAGAAGGATTTGTTGTAAATGGTCAAGAACACAAAGTTTTCAAGCTTATAAAATCCTTGTATGGCCTCAAGCAAGCACCATGAGCCTGGTATGAGAAATTAATCGAGCATCTTCTGAAACTTGACTTCAAACATTTTGATATTGATGATGCAACTTTGTTTGTTAAGAAAGTTGGAAAAACAGTTGTATATCTTGTGGTGTATGTAGATGATCTTTTGATAACAGGGAAAAATGAGAGCTATATTGCATCCATGAAGAAAGAATTGAAGAAAGGTTTTGAAATGAATGATTTGGGTCATGTTCATTACTATTTGGGTATTGAAGTAATTCAACATCCTAAATTTATATTTCTTTCTCAAAAGAAGTACATTAGAGATCTCTTGAACAAGTTTGGCATGGATGAATGTAATCCCTTAACCACTCCAATGGAACAAAACTTGAAGCTCACATCTATTGAAGGGAAGGAATTCGAGCATGCAACTAAGTAGAGACAGCTTATAGGAAGTCTTATCTACCTGACCACCACCAGACCTGACATTTCATTTGCTATTGGAATACTTTCAAGGTTTATGCAAAAACCTTGTGAATGACATTGGTCTGTTGCAAAAAGAGTGTTAAGGTACTTGAAGGGGACTCAAGACTTTGGACTCAAATATACACAGGTAGGTGACTTCAGCTTGATCAAATACTCTGATTCAGACTTTGATGGGGACAAAGAATAGGGGTGTCTACTACAGGTTACACCATGAGTCTTGGATCAGGAGCTGTCTCATGGAGATCACGCAAATAGTCAGTTCCAGCAGATTCCACGACCGAGGCAGAATATGTGGCAGTAGCTGAAGCAACAAAGGAAATTGTGTGGCTCCGAAAAATCCTGGAAGATTTGCAGATGAAACAAATGTATTCCACACCACTCATGATTGACAACACTTCTGCAATAAAGTTGGCCAAGAACCCAAAGTTCCATGATCGAACAAAGCACATCAATACAAAATATCATCTAATTCGACATCATGTTCAGGCCAAAACCATCCATCTACATCATTGTTCCACAAATGAGCAAACTGTTGATATCTTCACCAAAGCACTTGGCAGAGAAAATTTTGAAAATTTTAGATCGATGCTTGGGCTCACCAACATCCCTTCAGATTAAAGGGGGGAATTTTGACACCTAATCCTATGGGTTGGGTGTGGATATGTAATATTGTATAATAAATAATATTAGGAAATAAGGAAGGCCAAGAGTCATTGGGAGATGAATCCCAATAGCCTCACCTCCATGTATAAATACATGCACATTCTTCATTTAATAAACATTCTGATTTGCGGAGTTACCTCCTGGTTTGACAGGTTACAATTTTACTAAGTAATAATGTGTTTTTACTTAGAAAAAAGGGGTTTTAATACATGAATGAAGGGTAAATGACGATAAATGAGGATTTAGCATAAGAACTCGATATTTTTAACTAACCAGTCATAGGGCCTTCAGTCTGGTCCCAACAAAAGTCAGAGAAATGCTCTGATCCTGTTTGACTGATAGCTTAGAATACTGAATACTCATAGGGGAGGGGAAATTAGTGATTTTTCCCGATGATGTATTATTTACATGATTGATCCACTGCTTTCTACCTACCCAACTTCCATTTCTAACATTTTTTTCTTCATTTTGCAGGTGCATTTAGGATTGCAACCTTAAAAAATTTTCTTTAAAAACATAAAACTATCTAGATCTACCTTATTTCATCTGAGGGCTAAGATTAAACTGTTGAGATCCTCATTATTCTCTACCTATCTACTGATTTGTCAAGTTTAAGCTGTTTGACAAATATTTATTCTCTATCTAAACATGAAATTGAAAGCATGAAAAGTTAAGATTAAATTGTTTAACTGATCATGGATTATGGCATTTATTAACACTCTACACATAATCATTACTGAGTAAAATTAAAAGTAGTGGCATTTGGACTTGCTCACTTTTAGCTCTTATTTCTTTTCTTTTGGGTTTTATATTTTTCTAAGTCCTTTGATTTTTCTTTTAGGACTTTTTACCCTCTTTTGGATTTTTTATTATTTTTCTTTTTTTAAAATATGGGAAAACAACTTGCAGAAAGTAAGGTATGTACATATTTACAAGACTTATCAATGTCAATTCAAAATTTTATGAACCCTATTATTATAGGACTCTAACAATGGCTCCATATGGGGATAACATTTCCTAGTGAAATATCAAGAACTATGAGACTAGTAGCCTTTGAAATTTGACTATGGTGATCCTGTAAATGTCTTTTGATATCTGCAAGTTATTCATTTTTATGATATTTACTTTTCAAATCTTAGGGCATTCTCTTCGGGCTTCAAATTTTCTAAGGAAACATCCAATCCAATCTAAACTTTGCAATGTATATGTACAATGATGAAAGTGAATAAAAAATAACTGTTGACTGATAAAAGGTTCCTTTTAAACTCCTAATTACCTTCACATTAATTATCGATCCGGGCAAGTCCTTCTATTTCAAGAGTGTACACAGTATGTGGCTACTATTTAAATCAGAGAGTAATGTTTCATAGATTGCAGTATAGATCTTTTAATACAATAGTAAACGGATGCAGCAAGTAAATTCTAATTGCAATTAAAAGAAAACTCAATCCTCTAATGAAATCAAATCCTACAACAATTCAAGTAACAACAATATGTGATTCAAGTAACAACGATATCAGTTGAGAGTACAGTAGTGATAACTCTTCTCTTCGAAACTGATTGAATCTAAATCAAACACATTCTTCAGTAAAAAAACGATGATATCAATATGAGAGCCTAACAGCAGTAGTTAATACTCATTACTGTTGATTGCATTGAGGAGAATATTTACCTAAGAAACTCAATCCGAAACGAAGGTAAACTGAATAAACAACAATACTGTAGATTATATAAAACAAAGTTATTCGATTAACAAAGGAAAATAATGAACAACAAAAGAGATAAAATCACAGAAAGCAAAAATACTATCAAACTGTCACACTTGTGATAATTGGAAATATATGACACAGATGAAGCAGTGAATTCCACCAGAAGCCAGGCCCTTAGCCACCAGCATACACTGCTGGTTACTTTAGATAATGAGAAGGAATAGCAACTTCACTTATGTATTAATCATCAAACTGAAAGAGCATTACAATATATTCGTGTTCTTCACTACAACGAGAATCTGTAATTAAGAATTACAATTTAAATAATAACAGCGAGTCCCCTTTCTGTTTATACTCGTCGCTTTTTATAATAAGAAATGGGTAAAAAGATAAATGGTAAAAGCGATCCCTCAGGATCTCTCGATCCTGAAGGATTCTCACAGTTTTCTAACTTCATACATCCTTTCCCTTCTCGTGCTGATCCTTCTGATCTGCTTTGGCCCTATCCACAACCGTCGCGCTCCTTCCTTAGCTTGTTTATTTTTTGGCTGTTCCTTAGTTAGGGAACAACAATTTTCTTTTTTTTTATTTTCCTGCATAAATAAGGATAATAATTAGCCAAGTCATAACTGTAGATATTCCTTCATTCTTACCATAGTTCTTTAGTATATTAAAACATTAAGATATAGAAAGGATAAGAATAAAGGAAAAGGATGATGAGATAAATAGAAAACACATACCTTTTCCAAGACTCAACATACTCCCCTGCTTACCCTGTTTCATGTCCTCATGAAAAGCAAGTAATTTGTATGCAGAGCTGTTAAGGAATAAGTTGGTGAAGGAATGCTATAAAGCGGTCTAAAGCCATGGTTCTTGGCCAAGAGCTCAAAGATGGGCCCTCTCTATCCTTTAGGAAATTCATATATAGCTTTATAACCTTCGGCAGGATACCAAACGATAGGGCTACGGAACCGACAGCCTAGCTAATAAGGACCTTCTCTTAAGATGAGGTTGTTGTAAGTGACAAAACGTTCTGCAGCCAGCGTAAAATTTTTATAATTAAATGGCACCCTATTTTGTACATTACTAGTGGAAACTGTCCACCTGAGCTTGGCTACAGCTAAGGAGCTTTCCTGAATAGAGAGGAAGTATTCTATTCCCTTTTGTACAATCTCTTTCTGAATAGGCCCCAAAACTTTGATTACTCCTTCCCTTGTCCTCAGACTTTTGTTATTGGTCAACATCTGCAAAGGGTGTTTGGGTTCACCTCTGACCCACAGATCCAGTCCATGCTCTTGTCTTTAGAATGCGTTATGAGCCTTGAACCATTTCAGTTGATTAACAACAAATGAGATAAAAGCTTGAAATTGCACATCCCCCACAAAAGGGGTTGGGGTTCTTTTCCACTTCTTCCCATAATGCAAAATTATGTAGGTAGAATTCACAAAGCAATCTTTGAACTTTTACCCCATGTTGTTTACAACAGTTTATAAAATCCTCAATTGTTTTTAACTCTATCAGCTTTCCAGCTCTGACAGCTTTGATTTTCAACTGCAAGTACCTTTCTAGCAAAAATAGGGCATAATTATTGGCAGGAGATCTGCATGCCAAGACATCAGTGTACAATAAGCAGATAGTATCTGTTTGACTCCTGACCTTTTCTAATCTAAGATTCCTTTTCTCAATCATCTCTTCTGCCTTTCGGTATTTATCGAAGGTCTCACTTTCTGAGGTGTTCATGTCCTAAAGCTGCCTTTGTAATTCTTCGTATTTTTGTCGGGAGACAGTTTCTAGTTCAAGCTGAGCCTGTGCTAAATATTTTTGAAGGTTCGATATACTAGGGTCATTGCTTGTCATAATGTCTTGTGCTTGAATGGTTGTCTGCGTATCCCTGCTATAAGAAGAGATGTCTATTGTCTGAGTTCCTTTATTATGGGAGGTCCAAGCCTCCATATAGGTAGCCATGCCAGAGGAGGGTACCATCTCCATCTGAATATATAAGTCATAAGAGGGTACAAACTTTTTTTAGGTGGTTACTTCTACAAGAATTGCATGTTGTTCCTTAACAAGTTGAGTGAGTATGGGCTCCATTTGAGTCCTTATAGTTCTTATTTCATCCAATTCTGTTTGAACTGCTACGTTTATTATTTCCAGGATTTTGTCTGGGACTTTTCTTGCTGATAATCCTCTTATTTTTCGTTTGAGCCTTTTTACTGTTTTCTGCAGCTTCTGCTGTTCCTTCCTAATATTTTTGATTTTGGACTTGTAATTTTTAGGGGGAGCAACTATTCTATTGATCTTTTCTGCTCCTAATGAGCCCGATTTCTCGTCTTGACTCTACTCTAAAAGAAATGTGTCCCCAGATTGGTAGTCATCTTCTTGGTCTATTTCCATTTCTTCTGTTTGGTATATATTTTCCATATTTAGGCCTACCAGGCTGGGTTCTCCTGGAGGTCTATCACCAGGTTGGTTCACCTCTTCTTGATAGCCTCTGTCCTTGTTTCTACTTCACAACTTGCATTTTTTGGTATGCTTATATCATGGCCAAATTTCTCTACAGATTGGGTTGCTCCAATGTTAAAATTGAGTGGGATTTTGGGTTGTATGAATTCACCCATATTGGCCAAGATCTGGGCCAATTCGATATCATGCAATAAATCTCTTCGGGGACTTGTATTTGGCATTGAGGGGGGTTCTGATTCATTTCTTTCCTCATCACCAGAATGCTCTGTTTCCTCTTCATGTTCTGACTCCAGGTCATCCCATCCTTCCAACTATACATACTGCTCATTTTCTGGACTAGATAATTCTATGGACTGGCTGCTACTACCCTGGGGATTTTTGGCTGCTCCCAAGTTTGTCCTCAGTCTGGCGAAATATCTGTGCTTTTGGGAAATGTTTGTTGTACGGGTAGTCCTCTTCCTTTTCGGAACAGGGTTAGGCGCAGGAAAAGATAAACCCCCTTCTATGGAAAATATTAATTCTTCCCAACTTGTTTGCTGCTGGGCGAGGTTGTAGCTAACTATCAGCCTAATTAAATAATGGTGGCTTACGACGGTTTCTTAATGTCAGAACTTTTTTATCCTTTCAGTAGAATCATGCAGTAGGAAATTCAAATATGCAGGTAAATTCATAGAACATTTTTTTTTCAGGACTACTAAAAGTTTAAGTTGACGCGGCCTTACCACGTCTTTTCGCCCGTCTCATGTAATGAAATTCTAGATGACTCTGGCTAGTTCTCCCCACGGTTATCCAAGGGATGATGGTCAAACTCCTTTTCCTTTGATGATAAACTCCTGTCCTTCGTCCTTAAAAGCTTCAATGGCATCATGAAACTTCAATTGTTTTTTAGGCCATACAGGTCCTTTAGCTGGTAACCCGAAAACTTCTACAATCATAGCATCTGATACTATGATTTGTCTGCCCCTTACCATAGATTAGCCATTTTGTAAATTTTGTAGGAATTTAATGGCAATTGTTTCGTTGGGTTGTTGAAATAGTGTGAAGTATGCTATCCACCTAGCTCGGGCTAGAATTTCTGTGGTGGCATCAGAAACAACTAGTATCAGTGGCTCCCTGTGCATTGTTCTTCCTCCCATATTGCCTGAATTCTACAAACTGTTAGTTAGAAAAAGTAGCACAGAAATAGACAGAGCTAGTGATGGAACAACAAGTTTTTATAATAGTTATATCGGATGATATTTTATAGCATAAATACCATTATCTAAGACTTGCTATTATGGAATGTGATATTGACCTCCATAATCAAATAAAGGGCTGACATGCATGCATAAGTACTCTGGGAGTTGCTCCTCACCCCCCTTTGAAATGATAGGTCGCCTTCGACCAAATGAAGGAAAATCATGCTGGCGGCAAAGTACATGGATGATGAAAGTGGTAAGGCATGCCTATTTATGAAAGGATCACAAAAGATATCGGAGTGCTGAAATCAATGCATATACGAGAATTATCAATTAGTGAGGAGATTCCGTGAGGTGATTTCGAAAAAAGGAAAAAGGACATCTAACGCAAAAAATATACTTTACCATCATCATTCCACTTAAAGATATTATGATTTATTTTTTAAAAGATATCCATGCATAAAGGTTCAAAATAAACTAGGAACATAATCGCTCTGTAGTAAAGATAAAAAAAGAAAAGAAAAGGGGCTTATAATACTATTGATGTCGGAAATATGACTTCAATACCATCAGCAAAGATTTTTTTGCCTGCAGGAATCTATAGCCTCGACAGAGTTGCTTTCTAACCCTTTGGAACCGCAGTCCTTTATGTATAATATGGGAAGTGCATTATGATATCAGAGTAGAGACCAATGTGCTGGCTTGGTAACCAGATGAACACATTGCCATTCACTAGGAAGAAACAAAAGGTGGGTAGGCATGCTCGTAATGAGACCTCCTGTTCCAAGGACTTTTATTTCTTGATTCATCCATTGGATCATATCCCTGGTGTGGTGGCGATAGTGGGAATGCCACTTTGCTGCTTCCTTATGATCATGGTAGGTTGGCTCGTGATGAGACCCCCTATCCTCCATCTGTAAAAATCATACAATTGTTAGTAAACATATATATATATATATATATATATATATATATATATATATATATATATATATAGCACTTCCTATTTATACATAGAGGGTGGCTAAACACTCCTTAGGAGTAGGAATGGTGGAAGAAGTCTAAACATATCAATAGAAGAGAGTATGCCCTTAACCTTATTTGATGATAATGAATAGAGAGAGTTATAGGGTTTAGGGGAGAACCAACATGGTAAAAATAATCAATAAATTTGATTTATAATTGAAATGAGGATAGTGAAGTGAGATAGATGGTTGTGTCCTTTTTTCTTTTTCTATCAATACCAAGCAATCTTGTTTAAAGATGATAATATTCAATATTTTCTTGTTCCAGTAAACTTCAGATTTGTATCCTTTCATATATATTTGTACCCTTGTGCCTTATAGAATATCATAAAATGTGGGCAAAGGAAAGAAAGGTGTTGTCACACAAGTATTCACAAGGTGCTAAAACAACAAAATAAAACGTCACACAAAAAGCATTGTTCCTTATAGGGAACAACAAGGAAAAACACACAAAAAAGGTGTTATTCCTTAGAGGGAACAACAACTGTTCCCTGTAGGGAAAATAAAAAAAAATGCATACGAAAATTGATGTTCCTTAGAGGGAACAACAAGACAAATTACACACTGAAACTGCTGTTCCTTAGAAGGAACAACAAAAAGAAGAAAAATCTTGCACACAAAATTGCTGTTCCTAAGAGGGAACGACGGTTTTTCCTTAAAGGGGACAACAGTTGTTCCTTAAAGGGAACATCAATAAAATTTTCACACAAAATTACTGTTCCTTAGAGGGAACAACAGCTGTTCCTTAGAGGGAACGACAGTTGTTCCTTAAAGGGGACAGCAAAAAGAAATTCATACGAATGTTGCTATTCCTTAGAGAGAACAACAGCTGTTACTTTAGAGGGAACAACAACTGTTCTTTAGAGGGAACAAAAACTATTCCTTAGAGGGAACATTAAGAAGAAACTTCACACGAACTTTTGTTGTTCCTTAGAGGGAACAACAAAGGAAAAATAGAAAAAACAAGTTATATACAATTTATACAAGAAAATTCAATCAAACAAAAAGGAAAAATTATGTACATTTTTCAAAAAAACAAATAAATTCTTCACTGGACCGATGCCGTGGGCGAGTTTCCCTCCTTAGCAAGAATTTGCATAGTGGAATCTTCCTGTAGCTATTGGAAAAAGGACTCCCTGGTAAGCGGTTTTTGATAGAGGCGTACTCAATGTCCATTCACTTTAAAAGAGTAGCCAGACCCATCAATGGTGGCTAATGTGAGGGTGCCATTATCATGCACCTCTTGTATCTCATAAGGGCCTAACCATCTGGTCTGGAGTTTTCCTAGGAAATCCTGGAACCTAGAATCATACAGAAGTTCCCAATCACCTTCATGGAATGTATTCTTCCTGATGAGGGCATCATGCCATTTCACTCTTTCTTGTTGGATCAATGCAATGTACTGAAGAGTTGATAGGCAGATTTCATCAAATTCATTGATTTGATGTAGCCTGTTAATCTGTGCTTCATTTAGATCTAAGCCTACTTCTTAAGCTATCCTCAATGTATGAATTTCAAATTCTATTGGGAAGATAGGCTCTTTGCCAAACACTAGCTAATATGGGGAATATCCCATGGTATTTGTCCATGTCATGCAGTATGACCAAAGGGCTTCTCGCAATCGGGTAGCCCAGTCACGTCTATGTGATGTGACTGTTTTTGTGAGTATTGCCTCGATTAATTTATTGGTGCTTTCTACCTGGCCATTTGGTTGCGGGTGGTATGGAGTTGTGATTCCGTGCAAGATATGGTGATTTTTTAATGTCACAACAATCTTATGTCCTATAAATTGTGGCCCTCCATTTGTGATTATTTCTCTAGGCAAACCATATTTCACGAAGAGTTGGAAAAGAAAGTGAATTTCCAAGTCCTCCATTTCCCTTGTTAATGCTTCTACCTCCATCCATTTAGTCACATACTCTGTTGCAACTAATATATATGTCTTTTGATTAGATAATGGGTTTATTGGATCGATGAAATATAACGCCCATCGCTCAAAAGTTTCGATGACTAACTGCGAATGCAGGGGCATCTCATAAGACTGCCCAGGGCATCCCATTATTTGGCAACTATCACATGCCTGGAAAAACTTCTTGGCGCCTTTAAAAATGGTGGGCCAATAATAGCCCATCTGTAAGACTTTGTGACTAGTCCTGCAGTATGCAAAATGTCCGTCACAAGGCCCATTGTGGCAAGCTTTCAGGATGTCGAAGATTTCATCTTCCTTGACACATCTTCGAATGTGCATATCAGACCTTTTATGAAATAAATAACCTCCGATCCAGGAGAACCGCATGCTACGATGTACTATTTGTTTCCTTTCATTAGGCGTCAGGTGCTTGGGTAACTTTCCCACTGCTAAGTTGTTTGCGACATCTACGTACCACGGTGTTTTCACGGTTACAACAAATAAATGTTCATCAGGGAACTGGTCTTCAACTGCTATTGAGTCATCCATCTTTGGCATACAGAAAGGAAGTCTGCTACTGGATTTTCCTTTCCTGGTCGATCTTTGATTGTTATGTCAAATTCTTGCAAAAGAATCAACCATCTTGTCACTCTTCCATTTGTAACAGGTTTATTAGCTAGATATTTAATAGAAGAGTGATCCATATAAAAAAATAGGGTATCCTGTTATATAATGTCTGAATTTATTAATAGCATAGATTACAGCTAGAATTTCCTTTTCGGTCATAGTGTAGTTCAATTCAGCAGGAGATAGATTTTTGCTGATGTTGTATATCGCATATGGCTTCTTATCTTCCTCCTGGCCGAGAACTACTCCAATAGCTGTATCTGATGCGTCGAATGAGATCTGAAATGGAAAATCCCAGTTTGAGCCCCTTAATACTGTGGCTGTTGATACAAGCCGTTTTAAATCTTCAAAATCGCTATCACATTTGTTCATCCAAATGAAATCAATATTTCCTGTTAATGCATATAAGGGTGCAACAATTTGAGAGAAATTATTTATAAATATCAAATAATATCCAGAAAATCCCAAGAAACTGCATACCTCAGTTTGTGTGGAAGGGGTAGGTATTAAAATAATTATTTGAATTTTTGCTGGATCTACCTGGATTCCAGCTGCTGAAATATAGTGGTCCAGGATGAGGCCCTCGGTCATCATCATGTGGCATTTTTCATGGCTTAAAAAAATCCCGGTAGCAATACTTTGTTGCAGAACTTTCTCTAGCATTTGTAATGCTGGCTTGAAGTCATCTCCATAAGGTGTAAAGTCATCCATGTACACTTCGAGCCCTTCGTTTATCAGATTTGAAACAATGCTGAGTATAGCCCTATGGAATGTAGCAGGTGCATTGCATAGTCCAAAAGGTAAGACCCTATAAGAAAATGTTCCCCATGGGCAGGTAAAGGTAGTTTTATCCTGGTCTGTAGGGGAAATTTGAATTTGGTTGTAGCCGCTGAAGTCGTCTAGGAAAGAAAAGAATTTTTTTCCTGCCAATATGTCCAAGAACTGGTCAATGAACGGAAGGGGAAAATGATATTTTTTGGTTTCTTTATTAAACTCTCTATAGTCAACACATATACGTCACTTTCCATTCTTTTTAGGCACTACTACTAATGGGGAGATCCATTTTCTATTGGATATAGGATAGATGAAATTCACATCTAGCAGTTTTTGTAGTTCATCTTTCACAATATCTTTAAGATGAGGGTTTAACCTCCATTGAGGTTGTCTAATGGGCCTCACATCCTCCTCTGTATAGATGAGGTGCATGCATAACTGGGGATCAATCCCTTTCATGTCTAGGTAATCCCAAGTGAAGGCTTCTTTATATTTTCTCAGAAGTTGAACAAGCCTCTGCTCCTGGTCCTCAGTCATGTTTTTATTGATATTTAAGGTTTTCCCTGGCTCAATTTCAATGTTTTTGCTATTAGAAACAGAATTTGTTGGGATTGATTGGTCGCTAATATCTTTTAAGGGATCCTCTTCGATTTTGTTATCCAGGGCTGCTTCGATCATGTGACATTTTGGATGGGATACGACATCTGGTTGGTTAATATAAGTGTTAATGATGTCATCTTTTGTTTAAACCTTGAATTCGAGAGCATCTTCTATAGTTAGTGGTGATCTAATGTTTTCAGTTAGATATGATACAAGTTGTTTTATTGTTTTTATTATTGTTGGACTTGGCTGAGCTAGAGGATATAAGGCTAAATTCTTCACATATCTTCCTCTTGCTATAGTCATGTTGCCTGTCCGACAGCTGATGTAAGCATCTGCGGTTTCTAGCCAAGGTCTTCCTAGAATTAGGGGATGTTCGTCTAGTCGGTTTCTAGGATTGATGATTATAAAATCTGCTGGGTATTCCCAAGAATCTACAGACACCATTACATCCTGTAATGTCCCCTCTGGTTTAACAATTGATCAGTCAACAAGTTCTGAGAGGGTCGTGGTTGGGTCCAAGGATGTAATGCCAAGCTTTTGACAAGTTGTTGTTGTGAGAATATTGATTGCTGCTCCTAAGTCAACTAATGCATTGGGAAAGGAACACCCGTTTATTTTCACCGTGACTATAGGGTTTCCCGGGTCCTCATATTTTACTGGTGTTTCTCTGCTTGATAATAAATCAGATAGAGTACTGACTACATGGACAGTTGGAGTTGTTTTTATTTTCTTCTTTAGCTTTTTCATACATAATTCGTTGATAGTTTTTGCATAAATTGGAATGTCCTAAATAGCCTGGAGGTACACACAAATTTTTCAATTCTCCCAGAAGATCAAAATCTCGATATTCGATTGAGCGGGGTATAATTAATATTTCTGGGAATGGTGGAGAAGAGGTAATAGTTTGATCATGAGTTTTCTATTTAACAGGATTCTCCACTTGTGGTGATTATTCTACAGGTAACAGATCTTCAATTTGTATATTTTTATCCCCCTCTGACTCTATTATCCTCCCAAACCTTAATTTCAGCTCATTACACTCCCTTAACTAAGTTTCTGGTTTGGGTCCTTCAATAATTTTCACAGATTGGATCGGTCTATTGTTGGGGTTTGGGTTGGGCTGGGATGGGAGCTGTGGTCGTAGGTTTGTCTGAGGGTTCTGTTTCAATATGTAGGGTGTTGGAAGTATAGGTTGAGGTGGGGGGATTGTTCCTGCTGGCTGATTTGTAGGTCGTTGCCAGCTTGACTGCCAACCCTGGTTTTGTGATGTGGAGGGTGGCCATTGGGATGGATATGTGGAGGGTGGCCAAAATGGTGGGAAACAAGGGAAATTTTTCCAACCATTTTGTTTTGATTGGTTGGACCAAGGTGGAATAGAGAATGGTTGATGTGACCAATTGGGAAAAGGTGGCTTGTTTTGCCACATATCTCCTATGTATTGTTGAGCATTATATTGCGAGGGCTGAAAAGAAGAAGATGGGTTGGTCGGTGTACCTATTTGTCATGGTTGCCATTGGAGACACTGATTTAGCAGGTAGAATTCTTCTGTTTCTTCTTCTGCCTCTTTATAGATTGCTTTTAACCCTGGTAGTGATGGCAACTTTATGTGGCATGATCTTTAGTACATATGGCACAGTTTTGTACCATATCTAGTGGACACTCTTTGTGACTATGCTTCTTCCTGCATCTCGGGCAAAATATCACCAGGTTCTGTTTTGCTTCAACCTGCTTTTTCTTGGCCTGCATGATTTCTAATTGAGTTTTCAAAGTTCTCAAGATATCTATTTTGAAATCCTCTAGCAGATAACCAACTTTTTTACGAGTAATGGTTCCGCCAGAGATTTTGTTGTCCCTGGTGGTCATGTCGCAATCTGCTGGTTTCACTCTTGTACTGCCTCTTGAGCACCTGATACACAATTTAATAATATCAACATAATATTCTTGATATATGTCGCCTTTACCCATAATATTTAATGTCTCTATCCATTGTTATTTCATCCCTTTAATCGGTGTATTTTTCAGCGCATTATCAGGCAAAGGTAGATTTGCATAGGGGGATCTTTGGAGGTTATATTGGAAGCTATCTACACACTCTTCCAATGTTTCACTGGGTCTTGCTACCATTTGGAATATTTCGTCTTTCAATTCCCTAGATCTGCAATAATCCTGATATTTTTTTAGGAAATAATTTTTCATTTGATCCCAGTCATTTATTGTTCCCCCACCTAACCCCATAAACCAACGCAAGGCTGCACCTTTTAATGTAGAGGGAAACAACTTTAGTTTTTTGGGGTCGGTGGTATAATCATAACCCTGACATAATACATAAAATTCAAACAGAAATGCATCTTGATCCTCTGATGTGAGCCCATGAAAGGTGGGAATATTTTGTAAAGGGATAGCTTTCATAGGTGCGTTGACAGCTGTGTCAACGATGGGATACTGAAATGTGGAAGTTTGGGGTGCTTGTGGATTGTTAGCCATTTGATCAAATATCTACAAGTATCCTTCCAGGATTTCTGGAGCTGGGGAGTTATCCCTAGGGTGTCCCAAAGGGGTGGAAATAATCTTAACAACACTCCCTCTGTCTGGGATACTGGGTATTCCTTGCTCAATTACTACTTGAGGGGATCTTGGTTCTTCCCCTGTTTCTCCTCCTCCTTCACGAATATTACAAGAGGTGGAAATAATATTAACAACACTCCCTCTATCTGGGATACTAGGTGTTCCTTGCTCAATTACTACCTGAGGGGATCTTGGTTCTTCCCCTGTTTCTCCTCCTCCTTCACAAATATTACAAGAATTCCCTTCTTGTGAGGAAATTGGGTGCGAATTTTCAATTTCTTGAAAACTCTGCTCAGTTCCTACAATTTTGTTGTGGACCTCAACGTAGGCTACAGATGGTGAGCCTGTGGCCCGAAGGGAGATAATAGGTTGTCTGGAAGCAACTTTTCGGGGACCTACTGATGGCTGAGATTCAACTTTCTTTAAGATTTCATCTATGAAAGTTGATCGTCCAAGGGTCACCGGTCCCTTAGATTTTTTAGGTTTGGGTAGTGGAATTGGATTGATTTCTGGTATTTTCTTCTTAGTCATTCATACAAACAATTCATATGTTTACCTCTACCCTAAATTTCTAACAACTCTGCTAGAAAGCGGGTAGGGGAGCAGGCATTTTACATGCTCCGTACGCAGGTTCTTGCCTTCCATTTTTAATACCCAGTTATCTCTCAATAGGCAATTATCAGATATACATCACTCTTTGTAAATGGCTTACACTCTCCCTGGAAACGACGCCAAAATGTTGACTAATAAAAGGTGCCTTTTAAACTCCTAATTACCTTCACATTAATTATCGATCAGGGCAAGTCCTTCTATTTCAAGAGTGTACACAGTATGTGGCTGCTATTTAAATTAGAGAGTAATGTTTCATAGATTGTAGTATAGATATTTTAATACAATAGTAAACATATGCAGCAAGTAAATTATAATTGCAATTAAAAGAAAACTCAATCCTCTAATGAAATCAAATCCTATAGCAAATCAAGTAACAACAATATGTGATTCAAGTAACAGCGATATCAGTTGAGAGTACAATAGTGATAAATCTTTTCTTCGAAACTGATTGAATCTAAATCAAATGCATTCTTCAGTAAAATAGCGACGATATCAATCTAAGAGCCTAACAGCAATAGTTAACACTCGTTACAGTTGATTACATCGAGCAAAATATTTACCTAAGAAACTCAATCCGAAACGAAGGTAAACTGAATAAACAACAATACTGTAGATTATATAAAACAGAGCTATTCGGTTAACACAGGAAAATAATGAACAAAAAAAGAGATAAAATCACAGAAACAAATAATACTATCAAACCATCACACTTGCGATAATTGGAAATGTATGACATATGAAGCAGTGAATTCCACCGGAAGACAGGCCCTTAGCCGCCAGCGTACACTGCTGGTTACTTCAGATAATGAGAAGGAATAGCAACTTCACTTATGTATTAATCATCAAACTAAAAGCGCATTACAATATATTCGTGCTCTTCACTACAGCGAGAATCTGTAATTAAGAATTACAGTTTCAATAATAGCAGTCAGGCCCCTTTCTGTTTACAATTGTCGCCTTTTATAATAAGAAAGGGGTAAAAAGATAAATGGTAAAAGTGATCCCTCAGGATCTCTTGATCGTGAGGGATTCACACAATTTTCTAACTTCAGACATCCTTTCCCTTCTCGCGCTGATCCTTCTGATCTGCTTTGGCCTTATCCGCAACCGCCACGCTCCTTCCTTAGCTTGTTGTTTTTTTCGATGTTCCTTAGTTAGAGAACAACAGTTGTCTTTTTTTGTATTTTCCTGCATAAAGAAGGATAATAATTAGCCAAGTCATAACTGCAGATAATTCCTACATTCTTACCATAATTCTTTAATATATTAACACATTAAGATATAGAAAGGATAAGAATAAAGGAAAAGGATGATGAGATAAATAGCAAATGCATACCTTTTCCACGACTCAACACTAACTATTGGTTAACTTAGGTGAGTAGTAGTGATTCAACATTCTCCCATTAACTGGTCTTTCTTGCAGATCTGTTCCATCCAATTCTTTGAGAAAGAAAGCATTATTACCTCTATATCCATAAATTACATAAGGCCCTTTCCATAGAAAATCAAATTTTCCATGTTTTCCTTTGTCTTCTCTTATAGAATCCCATTTTAACACTTTATCTCCTATGTAAAAATCATCATCTTTAGTATTTTTATCATAGGTTTTCTTGATCTTATCCTGAATGACTTGAGATTTGATATAAACTTCTTCCCTTGTTTGTTGCAAGTGAATAGTTTGATTTATCCTTCTTTGGATGTAATTTTTTTCAACCTGTAGTTCTTAGATAATTTTCATCACTGGTACACCTAGGGAGGAAGGAAAAACAACATCCATTCCATAAACTAGTTGGTAAGGTGAAGTACCAATGGATTTCTTTGTAGTAAGTCTATCTTCCCCTAAGGCATTGACTAACTTCTTATGCCAAGTCTTTTTATTATCTTCAAGTAATTTTTTGATGATATTTACAAGGCTTTTGTTTGAGGATTCAGCTAGGCCATTACCTTGGGGGTAATATGTAGTAGAATGTCCTAAGGTAATATGGTATTTTTGGCAAAAGTCAATCATTTTCTTGGATTTGAATGTTGCTGCATTATCAGTAATTATCTTTTGAGGGCATCCAAATCTTGAAAGAATGTTCTTTTCTAGGAAGGAAATAACGACAATATCTGTGGATTGTTTGGAGGGTATGGCTTCAATCCACTTGGTAAAATAATCAGTGGCTGTCAAAATCCACTTATGTTTGCCTGAAGAGGGGGGGTGAATTTCACCAATGAAGTCTAAACCCCATTGTTGAAATGGTATTTCAGTTGAAATTGGCTTTAAAGGGAGGGGTAATAATTTCTTCTTACCCTAAAAAATTTTGCACTTATGACACGAAGTAACATATTTTTTGACATCAAAAAACAAGGTAGACCAGTAAAAACCAGCTCTTGGGATCTTTTCAGTAGTAGATTTCCAGTATAAATGTCCTCTACAGTCACCTGCATGAAATTATTCAATTATTTTGTCATCTTCTTCCTTTAGTAAACAATTTAATAAAATCCCAGTATGATCTCTCCAAAAAAGTACATTATCTAAGATACAAAATCTTACTGCTTTAAGTTTTAAAAAATCTAGCTTTGGTTCTTGACAATCTAGGAGGAGCTTGTAAGTTTTGGAGTACAAATATAATATATGTATATCAAGATGAGTGTGAAAATGCTTCACTGATTGATGGAGTTGCCATCTCTTCCTGGTCATCTACTTGAGAAATAAAATTTATGTCTAGGGCATTACAGTTGGATTCAGCCATAAGTCTAGCTAATCCTTGGCCTTTAATGAGCTTGGTGGGTTTTATCTCTATGTCATATTCTAAGATAGTGGAAATCCACTTACCTCTTCTTCCATCATGACCATCCTGAGTAAGAATGTCTTTAACTACAGAATTTGGGACATAGGCAATAATGTGTGAGTGGAGAATATAATCTCTGAAGTCTTTAATGGCCTTAACCAAGGCTAGGGCTTGTTTTTCCATAATGCTATACTTCAAAGGGGAATCTCTAAGGGCTTTACTGAAAAAAGCTATGGGTTGTTCAAATCCTTAGTCATTTTTCTGCAGTAAAACTGCAACAATGGTGTGTTTTGAAGCAAATGAAAAAATCATAAAATCTTTCTTAAAATCAGGACTTATTAGAACTGGAGTTTTGGTTAAGGCTTTTTTGATAGAGTAAAATGATTGTTTAGCCTCAAAAGTACATCTAAGAACTGAATCTTTTTTGAGCATGTTATTTAGTTCTCTAATTATCCCAGCTAAATTAAATATGAATCTTCTTAAAAAAATTATCTTACCTAAAAAAGCTTGTAATTATTTGATGTTTCTTGGTGGGCTGATGTTTAGAATTGCTTCTATCCTAGTAGGATCTATCCTAATTCCTTCTTTTGAGATTATATGTCCAAGTAACTTACCTTCTTCTATTCCAAAAGGACTTTTCTTAGGATTTAAAGAGATGCCATATTTCCTACACTTAATAAAAACTTGTCTCAAATGATCCAAGTGTTCATTATCTGTTTTGGAAAACATAGTAATGTCATCTAAGTAAATTACTAAGAACTCATGTATTTCCATTGAAAAGGCTATGTCCATAGCCCTTTGAAAGGTTTCTCCTGCATTCATTAGGCCAAAAGGCATTTTTACATACATAAAAGTGCCCCAAGGAGTAGTAAATGTTGTTTTAGCTTGGTCTTCTTCTTGAACTAGGATCTGGTTGTATCTTGAAAAACCATCTAACAATGAAATCCTTGAAGAACCTACTACCCTTTGTAATATGTGGTCCATTTTAGGTAAAGGGTAATTATCCTTTAAGGATACTTTGTTAAGATTTCTAAAGTCAACACACAATCTAATTTCTCCTGTTTTCTTCCTTGTAGGAACTAGGTTTAAAACCCAATCAGAATATCTGATTGGTGCAATGATCTGGGCATCATACATTCTTTTAACTTCTTTTTCAATCAAAGGTAATAGCACAGGGTTAATCCTTTTCAACTTTTGTTTGAATGGATTTTGATCTTATTTTATTGGAATTGGAATTTTATGTTGGATTATGTTTGTATCATAAGATTTTAAATCTTCATAACTCCAAGTAAACATATCTTGATATTCCTTTAAAAGCTCAATATATTTATCCTTTTCTTGTTGAGGTAAAATTTTGGACAGTTTGATTATCTTTGGCTTTGACTCTGTATCAATGTTACATTCTTCTATGTTAGATCTTACTGGATCCATTTTTGGTTTTCTAGCTACATCATTGGAGTCAAAAAGATCCTCTAAGGGGGTTAAACCTTTAGGTAAAAAATTATCCTTAAGATTCAATATATCTGATTCATCTTCAATAATTTCTTCAATATCTACTTTCTCTAAGCTATCTATGTCAGCTTGACTAAATCTAATGGGTTTATCAAACTTTATTCTATTTACATCTAAGTCATTTGAATCTATTTCACAATCCAAATCATGATTTATTGTACAATCTGTATCTATAATAAAATTCTGAAATTCTCCTTCATTGTTCATAAACTTGTCAATCTGTTCATCGTGAGAAAAAATCTGCCAATACTTAGATTATCTGGAATTATTGGCCTATGTTTGACTTTAGCAGTATATCTGTGATTAGGTTGGAATGGTAAATTGCATGTACCAGTAAAATTTGCAAGACAATGAACTTGTGTATTTTGTTTTCTAGGTATAACAACAAACTTACATTCCAATAAATCATCAGTTAAATCTATGATAGTGTCTCTATATCTGCTTAGTCTAGGATTGTAAACAAAATAAACTCCATTTACCTGTTTTATGATCAAATCTGAATCTCCCATGATTAAAATTATTTTTCCTCCTGAGTTCCTGATGATTTGGAGTCTTAGGATAAGGTCTTCATACTCGGCCATATTGTTTGTACACTTAAAATTTAGCCTGAAAGCATGACCTTCAGAATGATTGGTCTCCATATTTGTTATCCAGACTCCTACTCCTTCTCCTAACTTATTCACTGAACCATCAAAGTATAAATTCCATTGAGATTCATGAAAAATGTTATCATTGTTTGGTGCTCTCTTTTTATCTACTAGTTCAATTTGGATTTCATTTGTTACAGAGTTACATAGGATAAAAGAATCAATGTCAGTTGTGTAGAGTAAATTGGGTAGTTTATATATCTTTCAACACTATTGACCATGTACTTCATTAATGTTTCCCTATATAAATTTTTAGGTTGTCCAAACTCTGATATAGTAGCATAAGACATGTCCAATTGTAGAGATCCCTGCAACTTTTCTCCCCATGAGAGAGAAAGTAGCATACCATATTTTGGTGGAATATCAGCTACTATAATGTCCATTAATATACTCTTACCAGGGTATTGAACTAGTGTTACACACAAATCCTTGATTAAACCTAAGCATTTAACTTTTTTGGAATCAAAAGAAAATAAATCTTTGTATGGCCTTCTAATTTCTAGATTTAGATCTTCCATGACGGCTTTAGGCATTAGATTATGGGAAGCTCCTGAATATGGCATTGTGTTATGTAGAATTTGATCATGAATATAAAATGGGGGAACTACACCATCAACATGTTTTCCATTTACATCTGGGCCAAAAATCAACTCTGGATGATCATCATTTAGATTTATGGAGTCTTCTCCATCATTCATATTTAATGTTTCAGTTATGGTTGATTTATAGAAGTCATTCTTTACCAATTCAGTCAAAGGAATTGGTATTTTAAGTTTTTCAATTTCTGATTGTATATTGAATGCAGGTTGAGTTTTACTGATTTGAATCGGTTCTTCTTTGGTAGCTGTAGTTTGTGTTGGTTTGTCTTGCTTTTCTACAGTTTTTTTTCATTTTAAATTGTTTTAGGATTCTCTATTTGTGTTTCTTGTGTTTTACTACTTCTAACTTTATTTTCAGGGATTGTTTGTGAAGCAGTAGATGTTCTTTCTGATTTAGAATTTTTAGCAGATGTTTTTGAAGTAACAGTCTTTGGGTCTACTATTTTAGGGTCAGCAAAAGATTTTTGGGGATATAAATTTGATGTTTTTACAGAATTAGAATCTTTAGCAGCAGTATATTTTTTAGAATATTTTGCAACTTGAGCAACTTCATCAGTAATATCAACAATTTTAGGGCCTGATGCTTTCTTAGGACTAGAAATGTTTTGGGAAGAATTTGAGTTTTGCTTATTTTCTCTTGGGAGAATTTGCAGAACTTTTGTTTTAGGGACTTCTACTGTTTTCTGATTCCGATTCTGGGAATTTTTCTTAGTAGAAGACTCATTGTTTTTCTTGTTTCTAAGGTTATACTGATTGTGTATTTAATTTATTACATAGTCATAACCTTGCTTATAATCAAAGGATTCACTAAAATCTAATTTAAGTTGTTGAAGTTTAAACAATTCCCGATCTTCCTGAGTTAGGAAAATAGTATTCTTGTCATCAATTCCCACTAGATTAATAGTATCCTCCTCATCATCATTATTATTCTAAGAACTTTAAGCGTAGTTCTCTTGGAATGGTGGCCTAATTGTTTGGTTTGGGGATGTTTCTTTTGCTTTTCCAGAATTTATGTTTTTTCTAAAATTGGGATTTCTGATCTATTGTTGGTTATCCCATTGAGGTCTTCTCTCCATATTATCTAGTCTATCAATCACTCTTTCTAAATTTTTAGCTATAACATCCATTTTGGTATCTAAATTAGCATTTTCTTCTTTAATGGTCACTCTTCTTTCATTTCTAAGTCTAGCTTTTCTAGCTAAGATGTTCACTTCTACACTAACTGCATCAGTTTGCATTTTTTTCTAAGGTGTCTGCATCTCTTTCCCTTAATTGGTAGGCCATATATGTGTCAAATGCATTAGGGAATTTGAGAAGAACTAAGTAAGGAGTAGGTTTTAGATTTGCAGGGATAGAATTATAGACACTATTATATCTGGTGCAATAATCTTGGTCTGATTCATTTGGAGTTCTTTTTAAAGAATCAAATTTAGAAAACATTTGGAGGGGGTTCTTTTTCTTTTCCCATTTATTTAAAAATAAAGTAAAGAAGACAGATAATCAGTTACACTACCAACGGCTAAATCTTTAAACCATTTCTGAACTGCTCCTGTTAAAGTTTGAGCAAACAGTCTCATTTGAACATCTGAATCATAAATTTCATAAATTTCAAAGAATTCTTCCATCTTAGCAATGTGTTGTTGAGCAGTATATTGAGTAGTGCCATCAAACAGTGGTATTTTATTTTGATAGTCTTGTGGCATATCATGAAGTTGTTGTGGTAGGATAAGGGGAGCATATCTAGTAGACATAGTTTGAAGCTTAGCTTGACTAGGAGGTAAGGTAGAACTGCTTGGAGCTGTGCTGGAAATGATAGTAGATGAACTAAAGATAGTATTTGAAGTGCTGGGAAATGAGGATGATTTATTTAAGAAATCAAAAGGTGAACTAATGGATATAGTGGATGAAGTGATTGGTGGAATTAACACTCTGGGCTGTAGAGGTAACTTAGAGATAAATGGATCTGTAGATGAGCTGGTGGTAGAATTTATGAATGATGTAACAACATACAGAGATGAATCTCTAGTTGGAATTATTGTGGTGTGTAATTGAGAAACTGGAGGTTTGTTTGCATAAGTCAATAAATGAGCTAATTCAATAGCTTCATCAATATATTTTAGAATAGTAACATTAATTTCCTCAACTTTGGTTTGATATTCAACTTTCTTAGATTTAGAACTTACTAAAATAGATTTCTTTTTTGCATTAAAAAATGAAATAAAAGTAGGGTCTAAAAAAATAGTTTTTAAATCATTTTAAGATTTACTTTTAAATAAGGAATGCTCAAATTTCAGATCAAAATCAATATCTTGCAGACTTACTAATTCACTAGGTAATGAATTGACTCTTATTCATGAGATTTCAACTTCTAAGTTTTCCGTTTGTTTTTTCTTTATACCAATTCGGTCTGTGTTATCTACTATGACAGCACGCTTAGGATCCGGGTTAGACCTGGTATAATAGACTTTCCTAGAAGCCAGAATTACAATTTTTCAATACCCACAACCTATAAAAATAATATTAAAGTAAAATTATGATTTAAATGATTCCTTTAAGACTAATTTTATGACTGAGGACTGGTTATTTCCCCAGTATGGTCGCCAGTAATGTTATCACTCCAGTAAATTCTTAAGTTGTGGGATTTTGGTTTTTTGTCAAAGAATACTAGAGGTAACCACAAACCTACTTCAAAATCTAGGATCTAGCCTTCCTAGGGTTCAGAGAGGGCTCTCTCTTTAAAGTTTAACTTTGTTTTAATTTATGAATATTAGGCTAGTTATGAAAGTGCAAATTTGGTTTGGTTTTGTTGGATTTGGTGGGGAAAATTTCACTTGGAGGGTAGATAGAGGGAAATATACTTGTCCATTGGGATATGGAGTCTAAGTCAAGCTAAAAAAATTGGGATCAAGGCCTAAAAGGTCAAATGTCTGCAGGGAAAGATAGATAACCCTTGGATATCTTAGAAAATTGGTTTTTGAAATGTTATGATCAGGATAAAGGGCACTTAAGAACCCTTAAATTGGGAAAAGGGAAGTAGTTGATAGAGGTCAAACGGGAGAGGGAGAAATTAAGGGTTCCCTACACTGGAAATCAGAATAAAACAAAGAAATGATAACTACTTAAAAATAGGGTGCTATTAACATGTCCTGTAGTAATTCTCCTAGTTAAACATTTAGATTTAGAATTAAAACACAGATGTATGCATGTAACAAAAGAAGAAAAAAATGAAAAGTTTAAGAGAGTACTTCACTCCAGATAGCTTATCACAGGGATCTTGAAGTATGATGCCAAATAGGTGATCCATTCTGTTACTCAAAATCGAAATCCAAAGCCTTCAAGTCAACAAAAATATCTATAGTAATCTCCAGCAATTTTATTCCACACTAAAAATACTTCAAAGAGTGAAGTATTTATATAAAGTGTTTTATAAAATATCCTAGATGACTTCTAGGAATTAACTTAAGAAAATTAAATATCTTACAACAATAATAGTGACAAATTTCTTAACAAATCAGCAAGTTGTCCTATTTTATTCAAAATAAATAGAAACTGTTTTAAGATAAGAAGCAGCTGGCTGCTTATGTGTCCTCTTTGCTGGAATTTTATATATTTTTCATAATATAACTTTCCTTCACTGATACTCTTTCTCACTGATACTCTTTCACTTTGGATATTCTTTAACCTTCAGTAAAACTGTTTTCTGCTGTAAAATCTGTTTTGACAGTTAAAACAGTAAACCGATTTTTTCTTCTTCATTTCTTTGCTTTTATTTCTTCATAGAAAATTAGTCAATGCTTGCCACTCCTCATTTTTAGGAATTTGAATATTCTTGAGTTTCCTAAAATTATCATCAACCTCGGTGTACCTGGAAAATGTGGGCTTGATGACAAATAAGTGCTTAATTTCATACTAGAAATAAAACAAAGCTTCAAAACTTTTTAGTAATACTTTTCCTGTGGGAATACCTTGACCTATTGGCTTGTTCACTTGCTCCTTGACATGTTCTCTTATCTTCTTGTCATAATCATTTTGAGGCATTAATTTATCATTTATAACCATGATATCAGGAAGTCCCTTTTGCCTTAAATTGGTGAATTTAACCATGAATCTAGTGATAGAAGTATTCATTCCTTCACATTTCTCTTCAAGCTGCCTCATCAAATTTCTTTTGTTGGTAACTTTCCTAATTTCTAGGATAGTTGCTATCCTGTCATTTATTTTCAATTCTTCAAGTTCCTTTCTATTCTTGTTGTTGAGGAAATTTATTAACCTTACAGCCTGTTCTGGTTTATCTACTAAATCAGCTTGTGTCTTTTGGATATTTTCTTGTGCTACCAATAGTAACTCTTGCTGTTCAAAAAATACCTGAATTGAAGGCCAAACATCATGGATGGCTTCAATTACATTATTTCATAGGTAATTTTTAATATATGATATTTGATCCTTGAGAGTTAATTCTTTTTGGAGCTTCTTTACCTCTTCACTCAATCTGTGGGCATTTTGTTCATGTATTTTAGCATCTATCTAAGTTGATTTGTTTGTCTTATAAAGATTTTCAATTATCTTTGTCAATCTATTGATTTCATTGGTATTCAAGGACATCTCTTCCATTTATTTTACTAGTTGACTGCTTTCATTTGTAGGTGGCAACATTGTTGAGGAAGATTCAGTTATTGAAGTTGTTGAAGAAGTCACTGGCACTACAGTGGCTAGTGGCTCTTTGAGTGCCAATTTTTCTCCTAAAGTAGAAGGCACTGTTGTTGTGATGATTGATATGACAATGGGAATCACTGGTTCTTTAACAGTATCCTTTTCTTGGAAAACTTGGTCCATTTGTACTTCCATTTCCTTAATTTGAGCTGTTAGTTGAAGTATCAAACTCATAATTTCATCTCTTTCTTTTTGATCCTATAAAACTTCCTTTGCCTAAGGATGCTCACCTTGAGGAAGATTGAGCTATTTCCTCAAGGCAACTATGTCCTAATTTTTCTTTTTAACCAATGCTTTTGCTGCTTTGATGTTTGTAAGATCATATCCTACCTATAATACTAAATATTCTAAGGCCTTTCTCCTTAGATCCTTTGCATATAATGAAGCTTTATCCATCTTCATTTGATCCTGCATATTATAGATGGTATTTTGAATTTTATGAGCACTGACAACTTTTATTGTCACTGTGGAATAGAGAATCTCTGAGGTTTGCCTATGAAACTCAATCTGATCCAATTCATGGATTTTGTCTGTAGCTACTTCCATATCATCTTTTTTATAGTTAGAAATTGTCTTTGGCACTGATACTGTGGGCTATAATACTGAAATAATCAATTTTTTAGTTGAATAATCAAATGCGGATAAGAATCTGTTTTGATTACTTGGCTTTTGCTTCAAAAAATGAGAATATATTTTAGTTTTGATTTCCTCATTCTTCAATTTGATTTGCTTGTATTTCTCCTTAAAATCTAAATCCTTCTCCTCAGCTGAATGTGAGGAAGAAGCCTCCATACTTTGTTGCCTTTCCATTATCTATGCATCTTCATTATTCAATTGTTCTTCATTCTGATTTGGCTCATTGATAACTACAGTAGCCACATTGGTCTCTCGTAAAACAATGTTTATATTAAAGGGTTGTGTTTCTTCAACATCTATTGTTACTTTACCTTTAGCTGTTGTATCCAGTTTTGGCCTCTTATTGTAAATGATTTTAAACTTTGTTTCTGTTGTAGTTTCTACAGTATAAGCTCCTTCTTCTCTAATTCTTTTAGTGGATGTCTTTGGCTGTTTGGAAATTTCCAAAGGGTGACTAGTATTCCTTTGGTTTACTGCCTCTGATAAAGTATTTTCAACCCACTCAATTTGATTAACAAACTTCTCTATTTATAGCTTTGACTCATGGATAAATGGTGTCAATTTACATTTTACCCTTAGTTTACTTAAGATCCCTTGTGGATCATAATTCCATGGGAAGCTTTCTTCTAATTTGTATTCCAGTAGTTGACTTGCTGCTTCCTTTTTTTCATCTCTTTGATTACATATGAATGGCCCAATTTTATTTTTGAGTTTAAATTGGGTCTTTTACTTGGTTGCCATGAAATTAATTGAATCTGAATTTAAGATCTACCTAATGTACTCTAAGGCAAAGATCCTCATTGATGGATTCTTTGGTAACTTGTAAGGGAACAAGTTAGAACCAAAAACTCTGATTTCAGTGAATTTATCATACAAATACCAATCACCTACTTTGCTTTTCTCTGATAGCTGCAATATTTTCTTCATTTCCTCATTGATTCTAGGTTGCTCTATTTTTGTCAGGATGGTGGCCACTGTATGTACAAACAACTCTGCAAACTCTGAATAACTAAATTATGTGCCTGCTTTTATGAGTATAGATGTCCAAAAGATAACTGATAGGGTTTTTCCATCTATGTCCAACTTTTGAAGTGAAATTGGAAAGCTCTTTGATAGAAAGAATAGAAACAAGTGGAAAAGATAGGAGGTATATTTGAATACTCATTCTAGCTGTAAATTAGTCAATTGATAGTGAATACTATCGGCAATAAAACCAGCATAGTCAAAGATAACTGAAGGTGGTTGTCCTAGAGAAAAGGTAGAAAAAAATCCTAGGATAGACTCATCAGTATGCTCATCGGTGAAATAACCAAGTATGAAGGAAAACATGGAGATTACATACCTTAAACCTTCAGGGAACTTGGTAGTTGAACATGGAGGGTTTAATTTTGAAATTTCAACATGTAGAGGCATGAAAGTCTAGAAAATCATAAACCTTTTAGGGAAATCTAAGCCAATGTATAGCTTAGTGAGGGCTTCAATAGACAAAGGTACTGCTTGGGGGTCCAGTTGAAGCTGCAACATTTGGTTTATTGACTCTGCAATGATGGTAAATAGGATCTCTTTATTTGCATTCACAATATCTCTTTATTCCAGAATGTAGTATTGGTGACATAGTCTGATAATTTCTTGACAAGGGTGAGTCAGGGGGACTACATATTTGGGTAGATTGGATTCCCAAATATGAACTTCTTCTTTATCATCTAGAGATTTTTCAAAACACCAGTTGTGGATATCTAATAAATTAAATTCAACTATAGGATTAGCTATTTTGTAGTCAATATCAACTAGGGGAATATGCTCAATATCAACAACTGGGGGTTCTAATGGGTTGAATACAATTGTAGTATTTGGAGTCATGGAAGGAGTAGGTTTAGGAGTTTTTGAACCTTCAGACTTGTTTACACACTATTTTTTAGGCATTTTGATTGGCTTCTGGAAGTTTAAACTGTTTGTAGAGGCAATTTTACTATAATAGAGGTTTGATTGGGAAATTTTAGAAAAGCATAATGTATTTTTTGGATTTCATGCTCAATTAGGTCTCTAAAATGAAGTTCTAAGGCTAAAAACTGGTCTAAAATAGAAAACAGGGGTTTTATGAGTTTTTTGATAGAAAATGGGCTAAAAATTTGTCGAAAAAGAATATTTAGAAGATATAGGGCACTTGCAGAGGGTTTCTGGCCTTTAGAGTTTGAAATCGACCATTAATTTGTGAAGAAATGATATTTTTCTTTGAAAATACGAGGTAGTAGACAACTAGGGTTTCTGGGAAAATTTTTCCAGAGTTTGGCCTGTTTCTGGGACTTTTGGGCAATTCAATTTCTTGATTTCCTAACTTTGAAATGATTCTACTTTCTTTTACAAGGTTTGTTCAATTTAATTATAGGTTTGAATCTCAAAAGAATACCTTTTTTGATGCAGGTATCGGTTTTAAAAGGATTTCTTCAGTCTTCTGGTCGAATTGATGGCTTTCAGTGGTTGAACTAGAGCAGGTGCGGCTCCTTAGCAATTTTTACAAGTTTCTTTGGTGAATTTGGAGGTTCTGGGTATAAAAAAAGGGTATCAGAGGCTTTCACAGGTTTACACAGTCGAGGGAAGCGAAACAATGGTTAAATGCGTAAAATAAGTGAATTAACACATTTTGCCAAGGTTTTATTAAAACGTATGAATCTGCATTGAATGCAAGTCTTATCTCGAGGGAGGTAGTTTTGAATTACAAAGGTTTTGAAAACTGGCGGTTTATCGTGTGACTTTTAAGTGGTAAATGGTTTTAATCAAAACCCATGCGATCCAATGATGAGAGGCCGTGTGAAGGGGAAGGGTCGACGGGACACCACCCATTTCGCGTGGCTTTGGCATTGGAGCAGTTGTGCATCTAATCTATGTGGTATCAACCCTAAACCGTCGGATGTGAGAAATGAATGCGAATGGTGAGGATTTGTTTGGGAGCTACTTTGGAGCGGAAAGGTGGGATCGGGCTTTAGTTATATAATCGCAATGGTTTAATATGTGGCAGGGGCTTATGATAGGTTTAAACCTTTATAATATGGCCAAGGGGTAATTAATATAAAACATGTATGATATGCTTTAAGGATGGTATATGCGGGTTTATCATTTTTATTTAAAAAAATTGTTAAATGTTTTTAATAAAACATAAGCGGGCGGGTTTATATATTGTATTTATATAGTTTTCAACCTTTTTCAATATTTTAAAAACTATAGGGCGGGATATTTGAAATAACGATAGTTTTAGACCAAAGGGCTTTTGATTTGGGATTTTTTAATTGCGCACATGGATAATATACTTTGGTCTTAAACATTATAATAGTGGGTTTTTTTGGGGTATTTAAATATAAAGGAATTAATAACTAGGAAAGGGTATTTCTTAGGGATTTAATAAAATATGTTAAAAGTTAATATGAAAGGGTAATGTAAAACAAAATACACATTATCTATAAGTATAGTACAAAATCAATCATTGCCCATTTTCATATTTCTTTCACTAATACTTAGGATAAATGTGATTTTGTGGGTTTTTATGAATGCTTATGAAGGGATGAAGTTAATTACTCTAGGGTTACAATTTTACTAAGTAAGAATGTGTTTTTACTTAGAAAAAAAGGGTTTTAATACATGAATGAAGGGTGAATGACAATAAATGAGGATTTAGCATAAGAACTCAATATTTTTAACTAACCAGTCTTAGAGACTTGGGTCTGGTCCCAACAAAAGTCAGAGAAATGATCTAAGCCTATTTGAATGATAGCTTAGAATACTCAATACTCATGGGGGAGGGGAATTTAGTGATTTTTCCCGATGATGTATTATTTACATGATTTTTCCACTACTTTCTACCTACCTAACTTCCATTTCTAACATTTTTTCTTCATTTTGAAGGTGCATTTAGGCTTGCAATCTTAAAACATTTTCTTTTAAAGCATACAACTATCTAGATCTACCTTATTTCATTCGAGGGATCATATTAAACTATTGAGCTCCTCATTATTCTCTACCTATCTACTGTTTTTTCAAGTTTAAACTGTTTGACAAATCTTTATTCACTATCTAAACATGAAATTGAAAGCATGAAAAGTTAAGATTAAACTGTTTAACTGATCATGGATTATGGCATTTATTGACACTCTACACATAATCATTATTCTTGCATTAAAAGTAAAATTAGTGGCATTTGGACTTGCTTACTTTCAGGTCTTATTTCTTTTCTTTTGGGGTTTATATTTTTCTAAGTCCTTTGATTTTTCTTTTAGGAATTTTTACCCTATTTTTGATTTTTTAGTATTTTTCACTTTTCAAAATATGGGAAAACAACTTGCAGAAAGCAAGGTATGTACATATTTACAAGACTTATCAAATTTAATTCAAATTTTTATGAACCCTATTATTATATGACCCTAACATGATGAAGAAAACATTACCAAAATAGACAGAGCTTATAAGTTTAGATGAAGAAACCCCAATACCATCTCCTATCAGCATTTCTCCTGCACACATTCCTCAAAATTATCCTATTCATAATTCTGAAAGTAGCCCTAGTAGAAGATATCTAGGCATAGACCCAGTACAACAAGAAATATATGATTATGTAGAATCACTGGAGAAGAAGTGCATCATTGAACCCAGAACCTTATGTCAATCCACAAGAACGTCTAGTTGATACTCATAAACATGATACTTATGAACTAGAGATATTGAACAAACATATAAAACCGGAGAATGAGACCTTGAAGCAACAGAACAAGTTGGACAACGTAATTCATGATAACACCATTATGCATCTAGGACTGTGGTATAAGAAAAACATGAAATTAAAAAGGAAGAATAAGTTACTAAATAGAGCAATCATTAACCACATGTACAAGCTTCTTAGGAGAAGGCCCAGGATGACAATCACTTCAAAGATAAACGAAAAAGGGAAATTGGATGTGCTAGCAGAAGTGTCTGAGAAAATGCAATAGGCAAATTGCATGAGGACATGCAATGATTTTGTAGTGGGGGTATGTTGAACCTCAGAATTACCCTCTCCTTGACATCCTTTCTCAAATTTTTCCCTTACTTTCTCATAAGATCACATACTCCAATCAATGATAAATTTTATGTTTTGGCTTAAGGAATGCATTAAAATGACTGCCATATTATATTTTCATGTTCTTGCTATTTTAATAGTTTTTTGCAATTTAGCTACAAAACACAGCCTATTCTGCAGCTAACTGTGGATTCCATAGAAACTCTCATAGTATGGAAGGTTCCAGGTGTCAAATGAAGAATTGAGCTACATGGGCATTTCTAGAATCATCTCCACATGGATTTTATCCTATTCACTTGGTCAAGATCGACAGAAAAGCAGGCCTAAGATCATGGTCAAAGTCATAGTCAAAGTACGTTAGCCAAGAGTAGAAGGACTCTTGATTTTATATATTGTAGCAAATCAAGAGTCAAACAGTCCTATTACAATTCTATAATTAGCCACCTGTAGAAATATTATCTCATAGACAGTTATGTGTATTTTCCTTTAATACTGGTTGTACAGAACCGAAAAGACAGTTAAGAAATTAAGTTTTAAGGTTCAGCCTTTTTGTTGATACTCTGTATTAAGACTTCGTTCCATAATAAGAAAAAGTTCACATTGCAAATGATTGCTTAAGTGCACCTTTAACCAGCTAGAATTTCAACCAAATTAGTTGCAGAGGGCCCCTGCATTGGAGGAGGTTTTTCAGTTGTTGTTTTTACTTTAATTTCCATTACTCTGTTTTTAGCAATTATGTTTTCTTATTAGATTAATGTTTCATTCCAGTTTTTATCAATAGCATAATAATTATGTAAGCCTTGTTCTTCTAAAATATTTCATGAAGATAGATAACTATGTTTTCAAATCGAATTAAGATTGAAGCACTAAGAATATACAATTATCTAGTTTTCTTACTATTCTGTCATTCATTTTCTTAGAATAGAATTATCAATTAATTGTGTAAATAGATGTTCTCAAAAGTCATTTCATGATGATGATTCTGAACTAAATGATTGAATGTCTAATTCATACAGTTATTGAGTTTATTCTGCACATTTTTATTTTCTTTCTAGGAATTTAGAAACTAAGGTATAGTTGACTTCTTACACAACATCTCAAGAGGGTTATACTTCACATTGAATGTTTGGGAAAACCAAATATACATTAGTTGTTACAATCAGTTTTACATGCTTTCACGTTTTTCTTTCAGATCCTCACGTAGTTGCATCACTTATATTCCTAAAATTCATTCCAAAGAGATTGATTTAATCGTGTTTCAAGAACAAATGCTTGAATGTTTAAAGAGTGCAATTACCGAGTTACTTTCTGCATACTTTACTTGATTTTGTAGATCATTAGGTATAATTAGTTACTTAACACCATCTCAAGAAGGTCACACTTCATAATTGAATGTTGGAGTATCTAAATATACAGTAGATGTTTTCCTTTTCATCCTTTGCTTACTATTCTAGGACATTAGAAGATAAAGTATACATAGTTACTTACACATCATTTCAAGAAGGTCACATTTCATAATTGAATGCTGGAGTAACTAGAAGTACATTAGTTGTTTTCATTCTCTGTTTTTAATTAAGACAAACACTGCAATTTCAATCTCAGTTTTAAGAATTAGATCCATGGAATAGAACTAATGACAAGATAAGATAGATGCTCTATTTTCCAAATTAGATTATAACCAACCACTGATATTTGATTTATTTTTATGTAAATTAGATTAATTTAGGAACACTTCCTTTTATTCCTTCTTAAAATTCATTAGATTCATTTAAATATTTTCATAGGCTTTATATTGAACATTCTTAGACATCAAAGAACAAAAACCCCAAAAACAACATAAAATACAAACAACGAAGTAAGAAGAAAGGTTAACTAAGCACATACAATGCACTACACTTCATCAGTTTACAAACCTCGGTTGATAATTATGAAAGCAATTTAAGACATTAAATTGAATAAACAAGTAGTTATCATAAATAATCTAGAAAGAATATCAATATTGTTTTCAAGCTAAGAAACAATTGGAACAAGCACTCGATCAAGGAACTACACTAAGCGCAATCCTAAATAACTAGTCTACACACTTATCCTCAACCTATAGCTAAATTAAAGCTCAGGATATGTTTTTTCATGATTTACGCTCTTGTAATGTCACCAAACCAAGAGAAAAGCTAACATTGGTTAAAAATATTGCACAAGAAAGGAAACTTCAAGTATAACTCACACATGAAGAAGGGAAATGGCTAAGAGAATGGAAGAAATCTCAATTGGAAGCAGCTAATTCTTTAGAATTTCTATAGGGGATCCCGAATCAAGCGCAATGGTTGGAACTGTAAGGTCCTATAGACCAAAGGATTTTGGAGAAAAATTCATTGGAATATAGAGTACAATATCTTACAGAGATAAAATAAAGGGATGCACAAGAAAGGCTAGTAGTTTGATAACGGTCGATTTTCAATGACCATATTTGACAGCTTACCCTAGTCATACATTAGACTGCTTTTCCAGACATGCCACCATGACCACTTGTTTACTCGACTCCAACAGAACCACCATGTCCTACCCATATATTTTTTGAACCAAGCACCTCCACATGTATTGTGACTTTAGAAAAATAATCCCATGAAATTGAAGTTGAATAAATAGCCCATCAGTTAGCAAAACAAACTCAAAATGTGCCAATTGATCATTATACGGGACCTGTCGAAGATCTATAAATTGAACAAGAAGTCCTATGATTTATTTAACATATTTATTTCTTGTTTTAAATTGTAATTATTTTTGTACCAATTTTGTAATATTTTCATAGATTTCAGTGAGCCAACTAGTGAACAAGAAGTTGTATAATTTATTTCATATATGATCTATGTTGTAATATTTTATACAAATTTTTGGTAATTTTCCAAATCACCCCTTATTGGGGATGAAGAAGGATTTGAGGGAGGGGGAGATGTTGGAAGGGCCAGTCAGCTTAGTCAACTAGCCCAATTGAGTCAAAAAGCTATATTGTAAGTCGGTCGACAACCTAGTCAAGTTGACATCCAAGTCAGCTTAATTGAGTCATTTTGGATAGTTAAACTAATGTAACTATAATGACCTTATATATATATCAATGAATGTATCAATTTTTTGGTTCCATTGGATATATAATAAAAGTGTGATTTCCCTGGTTCTCCACTACTTGCATCTCTTCTCTTTTCCATTTACTTATGTGTTTTTCTATGTAATCTCTCTTTGTCCTTACTACTAGTAAATACACTTACTTTTCCCTAGATTACAACACCACCAAACAAAATATTTTTATTACACTTTCAACATCTTAGTACCTCTCTGGAAGGATGGAATATGCATGTGAAAGAGAAGGTGATGCAAGTTTAAATACCAAATTTAATGATAATAATAGGGTGAAAATGTGAAGTTGGGTTACACTTTTGTGAGAATCAGGGGTGGAAATTTTTTTTTTCTCAATAGTTCGGCCGAAATTTCGAAATTAGTTCGACCGAACTCTTTATGCCGTTTACATTGATGGTGTACTGACGATGTGGGTAAGCAGATTTTTGGCAAGAGATGGGAAAACCGACAACAAAATTTCAGCTGAACTTTTAGTTCAGCCGAAATTTTAAAATAGTTCAGCCGAACTCGTATTTTATAAATATATTGCCCACGAAATTTTGTAGGTTTCACTTCTCTCTTGCGTGTCTGATCTCTGTTCATTTGTTTTCTGATTCTCTGTGGCTTTTGTTGTTTTGTTGTGGTTTGGTGAGCTACGTTTCACTCTGTTTCTACTTTGTTTCACTTTTAGTGATTTGGAGTTGCGCTGTGATGACTTTCTATGAATTTCCAGGTAAGTATCTGGATATCTATACAACAGAGCTGAAAATTTTGTAAATTTCAAAGGATAATTAAACTCAATGTTTTGAAAATTCAAAATGTGCAATGTCATTTGGCCTAAAAAATTTATGTACAATTGTTATATTTAAAATTGTGTTGAATGAATATTAATATTACATGTTTTTAAAAAATTATGGTCATTATAAATTAAATAATTAATTAGTAGGCATTCCTTCACAACAACACCACACTACTGATGACTCTTGGTCGAATGGATACAGCGAGGGTTTCCGCAAGGTTTCTTCAGAACATCGCCGCCGCCAAGACTGTGACTCAGGGCAGCACAGTCCCAGGTCGGTTTTCATACGGTGATGAACCCGATCCGACAGTTCCTGGCCAAATCAGGGTGGGAGAGATAGTATTGCAGCTGGATCATGGATTTGAAAGCAGGATTCGAACGTTGTGGGAGGAAGATCGCAGATCTCAAGCAGTGCTTCCCGCTATCCAAGGACCAAGGTGCGATCCGGCCCGATCGAGGGCGCCCTGTTACAGACCTCTCCAGGATCCTTTCACTCTCGCTAAGGGAGACGCCGCCAAAGCCTCTCCACATAGTCCTTCCACGATGGTTAGAGAGACCTGGCCGAAAAGGAATAGATCGGCTGTGAAATTTAGCTATGGAGCGCAACAACCCACGATGAACAGAGCGCTTGGAGGCGATTACTTTACTGATCTGGGACCTCAACCCGAGGGAAGCCTGTTAATCGGCTTTGACCGGGGATTTCTATTATTTCGCTCGCCCCTTCATCTGCATGCAGCAAGAGCAGAGGCTCCCATGTCTGTTATGCAGACCCCAAAGCCGATTCAGTACATAGAGGAGGCAGAGACGAGGGATCGGCATAATCAGAAAGAGTCCCCTACACTACTAATCGGATTTGGAGATCTTCATGCAAGAACGAAGCGCATTAAGGATCTCTGGCGAAAGACAGTTTCGTTGTCTACAGCCATAGATCGAGTCGGGCTCCTCAAGCTCTGGAATGAGGCAAGGAAGGGGTCTTTTCTATGTATACCACGGGGACAGCCTCTTTTCGCGCAGCTTGAGGCAGCACCAAGGTACAGGCAGCTAGATCAGCCGGAACCCTCGCAACAGGTAACTTCAGTTTGTTTCCAGATTTTTATTAAACCCCCTGTGGGGAAAACCAGTCTTGTATGGGTACATGCAGAAAGCACGATTCTGCAGCTGAAACAGCAAATCTGGGCAGAGAAGGGCTACCCTGTTCAGATCCAGCATCTGGTCAGTGGTAGATGGTCCCTTCAGGATAGCAGAACCCTGAACAATTACGATATAGGTCCAGAAACAACTATTGCCTTAAATTTGAGGCTGAGAGGAGGTGCTGTGCCCCAGGGACATCCAAGCACCACAGGTGGAGACAAGGGGAAGAAGACAACATCTCAGCAACAACCAAAGGGAGGCTTATCATACAAAAATATCATACAGGGTAACAGAGATCCAGGGTCCCCTCCAGACCAAGGTGGACATATACCTAGGCCATACATAGTAGATCAGCTTGGGCAAACCCCAGCCCTCAACATTGACTCTACAGGACTAGATGAATACGTAAAGTCTTTTGAAACTCAGGCCCTAATTTGTCGATTTAATAGTTTTTGGCCAAAGCCAATGGAACTATTTCGCTGGATCTATACCAGTTGGACCTTGGAATGTGATATACACCTATGCTCCAAGGGGTTCTTCATTGTGAAGTTCGCATCCACGGAAGACAGAGATAAAATCATCAGTGCAGGGCCTTGGTTTTGGGGAACAACGGGTCTTTTCATGACCCCATGGTTTCCAGATTTTGACCCAAACAAAATGACTGTCTCCAGAATGTCGGTCTGGGTCCGCCTATATAACCTTCCTCTTCACTTTTGGAGTGAAAGAGTTTTGGAAGGCATTGGGAACAGCATAGGGAAATACATCAAAACTGATCTGGAGAGGATTGAGGAGAGGATCTACACCTTTGCACGCATTTGTGTGGAAGTCGACCTAAGCAAAGGACTGCCGGAAAGTATAAGGCTGGTATACAAGCAACAAAACTGGCTGCAAGGACTAGACTATGAAAACACTGCTTTCAGATGCAGAATCTGTAGGCTGACAGGACACTTGCAAAGTACATGCCCAGAAGCCAAGAAAGCAAACAGTAAAAAGAAGCAGAAAGGCAAGCAGAGAAAAGGGTGGCAATACCCCCCTCCCGACTCAGAGGACGACGAATCAGAAGCAGAGGAGGAAGTCATTCCTACAGAGAATACTGAGCCTACCCAAGGAACAGAGACTCAAAAGGAAAGCACTTCAGCTAACAAGGGTTCACAACACCAGTCAAATCTGGCAGAGAGGACAAGTGAGGATTTGAGTATGGGAGGGATCAAACGGCATCACTCCACAGATACTTCAGACTCAGACAAGGATACAGGCCCACAGAAAGCAGAAACACAGTTAGTCTTAGCTACGATCGAGCCCACCCAAGGAGAGTGGCGCAAGGTCGAAAAGAAGAAGGGGAGAAAAACATGAGGTGTGAGTTTCTACTCACTCCCTGGAACCAGTTTTTCTGTCCCTTCTTCCCTTATTTTTTCTTTGTTCTTCCTTCTTTCTGAATGCACGGTAGCCACGCTACGTCGCATTGTGTGCAAAGCACACGAGCCCAATGGGCAACTTCTGAAAATGCTTCAATGCATATGCTATGTGTAACTTTTCATTTTTAGAAATAAAAGGTTACCGATTTTTTCTGTGGAAAAAAAAAACAACACCACACTACTACCCATGAAACCATAACAGGTGTTGTTGCCCAATAGTTTCAATAAACCTATTATCCCTTCAAATATTTTATACAGAATTAGGACACATGGCACATGAGGTCATAGCATCCTTGGCTTCCATGACGAACAATCTTCAGCCAAAAATAAGTTTTCAGATTCTCTTCACTCGCCAATCAATCCACAGAGACATTAAAGAAATATTATGAATATGATCTATGTTCTATTCCCATATATGAAGCTGATTACTTATTTGATATGGATGTCTATTCTTAGTCTATACGTTCTTTTTTTTTTCAGCAAGAAAAATATTGTCTGGTTTTTATAATGTACCAGGGCATATCAATTATATAAATCTAAGCATTTACAAAATTTTCACTTGCATTTTCACCTATTACATTGATATCAAAATACTGTTTCAAAAACAGAGTTCTTAATCATTACATTTAGAAGTCTGTGAAGACACTCTCATTTTTCTTTTCCAAATTGGATCTTAAAAAAAACACTGCCTGAAAAATACATTTCATATCTTGCCCGTTTACAGTCCTTTCCATTATGTTTTCTGCTAGCTTAGTCTATACGTTCTATTCAGACTCTATCACCTTTGTGTTCATAAGCATGGGTACTATCTTGGATAATTGCTACACAACATTTTTTTCACTGTCCCTGTAATCCCCAAATCACACATTGGAGGGTCGTTTCTATGACCAATACGTAGTGTCATGATTTGCAAATAACATCCTTGCATCCCTTTTGATGAAGGAAAAATTCCTCTTGTTGAGATTTCCCTAAGTAGAGCTGTAAAAATCCTTATTTTACCTTGGCGCGAGTAGCCCTTTACCTCCTCGTGCTGACCAGGAAATTTAACAATAAGCCCATGCCACTTGGCGCTCTGTGCCAGTTAGACGCCTGTGCCAAGCTATTTATGATTTTTTTTTTTTAATATAGAGGTGGAGGTTCCATTCCAACCACCTCGGGGATGAGTCATTAGGAGTGGTTGAACTGAAACAACCATGGGCTTCCTCGATTAGTTAGTAGTTTCCACCTCCCTTGGAACACTCCTAATGGATATGCCTCCCTTCCACCATTGTAGGGATCCCAACCTCCTCCTTTGCCTCTATATAAACAAGCCTTCTCTCTTTATGAAAGCTAGATGAACAAAGAGAATTATATAGATGAAGTGCTAAACTTGAAGGACTGAACAATATCTAAGTAACAGAGTTATTGAGAAGGTAGAACAAGGGAGAAATCCATCAAGAGGGCCTTTATCCCATCTGAATTCCCCAATGAGCTTTGAGACGTGCTTCGCGTGGACCCCGTTGGAGGAGACTGCGACGTCAGAGCATGGTTGTATCTCTTCATTCTACTTAATAATATAAGTGACTATCGTTTGGTTCCCATCTTGTATTTTGTATTTATCGAATGCAATATTCTTAGTCCTCTATGACTGACTAGTAGATTTTGGATGAAATTAGTATGTGGTATGCAGTTATCATTTTCTGATCTCTTGCAGGTGCCCAAGTGCGATAAGCGAAGGGATTGTGACTTGCCGAATCGAGAGCGAGAAGTTATCATCACCACTACGATTGCCGACAACAACATTGGACTACAAGTAGGCCATCTTATTGTGTCCTCTTTCATTCGAATATCTAGGAACCTACACCTTAGCATGATTCCTTGTTACTAGACCCACCCTAGGACTAGAGGGATCGTTTCTGTCTACAGAGAGGATTTACCTACATAGCAAGTTGGCAACTCCACTGGGGATCAGTGTGAGTTTTTCTTTGATCTTGTTGGGTCATTTTTTGGGTTTTTGGTCTTGTTGTTTACCTTTCTGGTTATTTAACTGTGCTTCAAACCCTTGTTTAGCCCCAGAGTGTCAAGATTGACCTCTGCTCTATTGATTTTTTCCCTTTTCCTTGGTTAACTGTCTTGACACGGTTTTTCCCGGAAAAGTTGCGCCGATTGGCGCATGTTGCTTTTGTAGCACTCGTGCCATCCCCTGTTTGGCGATGAATACCGTCTCACAGTCGTGCTGACCCCTATGAGTTTTTGGGTGTGAGATTTTCATGAGTTTTTGTTTGATTTCAATTGTTTCTGGGTTATCTTTGAGAGTAATTGAAGTGTTTTGGATTATCTTTGATTGCTGGAGGCTTGTTTTCCTCAATTGTTTGTCCATTTCCTATCAGTGTGACTTGAGGTCTTAGGGTTTCTGAGTGCCTTGGTGCCCTGAGCCTTCTATTTGGAGATTGAGTTTCTTGATAGTTGTCGGATTCGTTCCCTGTTTAATTGCTCTTGGTCTATTTGATCCTGTTGAGTATGTTCATTGGTTGAATGATCATTACCTTGCTAATTTGATTTTTCTTCCTCTTACTCCAAGCACCGATTCCATTGCTTGCATGGGTCATTTTGGAGATTTCTCTTTGATTTGAAATGATTGTAGCATTGGTTTGTGTATTATTGCGTTTGTTTTATGTTGGAGGAGTCACTCCGTTTCAAATTTTATATTTGCTCTCTCAAGCTAGTATTTACTTTTTGTTTTTCATGTCATTTAGTGCATTGTTTGCTCTATTGCATTGAAAAAGCCAAAATATTGCATTATTTTTGCTTTGAAAATGAAACATTATCTCGCATAACTAGCATTTCATAGGCTAGGAAAGAGTTTTGTTTTCCATAATTTTGTTGTGTAACCAGCTCCAAAAGTAGAAGAAAAGAGATATCAACGCCTTAGAAATGAGCCACTTCGAGGGGGCAACCTCCAATACATTATATAAATGAACAATTCTTGGATGATACAATTTACAAAACTTCATTTCTATATATAGGAGTCCATGTGGCCATAATGTAATCCTAGTGGGCCACAATGTAATCCTAGCCGACCTAACAATAATAATTTAAGGGCACAATAATAATAAAATGGGGGTTACAAGGGTACAATAATAACAATAAAGGGGTTACACTAATAACAATAAGGGACTATCCTGGTAATATTGGGACCTAAAATGCCCCTCTCCTTCAAAAAAGTGTTGTCCTCAATGCTTGAGTAGCTCTAGGTGCTTCTGTATAAACTTCTCATCCTCCCATGTAGAGTCTTCAGCGGGTAAGTTCTTCCACTTGATGAGATACTCTGAAATTCATCAATTCCGTAGCTGTCGAGTTCTTGTTTCCGTGACTACTTCAGGTTCCAATATGACTTTTCCTTTCTCATCAAGTCCGGAAATATTGTTTGAATTGGAATATTTTCAGCTATAACCTTTTTTAAGCATGAAACATGGAAAACTGGATGCACTCACGAAGAAGCAAGAAGCTCCAATTTGTATGCCATAGTACCAATCTTTTGCAACACCTTGTAAGGACCATAGTACTTTGGCGATAATTTATTATCCTTCTTAGCTTGCTTGAGGGACATTTGTTTGTATGGTTGTAGCCGTAAAAATACCCAATCTCCTACATCAAAATTTCTCTCGCTGCGATGTTGATCTGCCTGTTGTTTCATTCGATTTTGTGCCAAATTCAGGTTATCCTTTAAGAGTTGGAGAACTTCTTGCTGATGCTCGATGTGATCTTACACTACTTGAACCTTCGAATTTTCCCTTAAAGATGATGTGATGGATGGTAGATGATATCCATAAAGTGCCATAAATGGGGTCATTTTTGCTGCAGTATGGAAGGAAGTGTTATACCACCATTCAGCAAGAGGTAACCACTTGACCCATTGTCTTTGTTTATCAGATACAAAACAACGAAGATATCCTTCCAAACATTTATTTACTATCTCAGTTTGACCATCGGATTGAGGATGATAAGATGAGCTATGAGCTAATTGAGTACCCAAACAAGAAAATAACTCTGTCCAAAAATTTCCAGTAAAAATGGGATCTCTGTCACTCACAATAATCCTTGGGCTTCCATGTAGCTTTTGAATTCTGTCCATAAATGTAGTAGCAACTGTACTTGCTTTAAATGGATGAGATAATGCACAAAAGTGTGCATACTTGGTAAGTCTATCAACTACCAACATGATGACACTCTTTCCTTCGGACTTAGGTAAACCTGTGATAAAATCCATTGAAATCTCCTCCCAACGTTGACTTGGAATGGATAAAGGTTGTAGAAGTCCTCGGGTCTTAATTGTTTCCACTTTATTCTGCTGGCAAACCAAACATTCCGCCACAAACTTTCGAATATCAGATTTAAGGCCATCCCAAAAAAATTCTTTCTTCACCCTGTGGTAAGTTTTTAAAAATCCTGAGGGTCCTCCTAAAGGAGAAGTGTGCAATTCCAGAAGAATCTTTTGTTTTAGTTGGGAATTCTTACAAAGATATAAGCGATCTTTGTACCATAAGGAATCATTTTTACAACTAAATGTATCAGATGTACTAGGATCTTGCTGCAACTTTTGAATGAGTGTCCATACATCTTTGTCCTTCTTCCATTCATCTCTTGCTTCAGTTATCCAATCTGGTTGGATAATAGAAATGGCACAAAGCAAAGCTTCCACCTCTTCATTCTTTCTTGAGAGTGCATCTGCAACAACATTAAGATTTCCTTTTTTGTAGATTATTTCAAAGTCATAACCCAACATATTTGTGACCCATTTTTGCTGCTCTTCTGAAGATAGTATTTGTTCCAAAACATGCTTAACACTATCATGATCAATTTTTACCTTGAAGTATCTTCCCATTAGGTAAGTTCTCCATTTCTTTAGTGCATGCAGTATTGCTAACATTTCCTTCTCATAAATAGGTTTTTGTAAATACTTTCCTTTGGTTGGACGACTTTCAAAAGCAATGGATCTTCCTTCCTACATTAAAACAACACCAATTCCATTTCCCGAGGCATCACATTCCACAATAAAGGTTTTTCTGAATTCTGGCATAGCTAAGACCGATGCTAGGCACATTGCCTCTTTAAGATGTTCAAAGGCCTTAGTTGCTTCATGAGTCCATGAAAATGCATCTTTCTTCAATAATGTTGTTAGAGGTGCTACTATTCTCCCATAATTCTTAACAAACTTGCGATAATACCCTATTAACCCGAGAAATCCTCGCAACTACTTTATGGTTGTGGGGACTTTCCATTCCTTAATGGCTTTAATTTTGTTAGGGTCTACTTTAACACCCTCGTGAGATACAATATGACCCAGATATTCCACCTCTTGTACTCCAAAGAAACATTTGGATTTTTTTGCATATAATTGTTTTTCCTGCAATAGTTTGAGCACCCTGTCAACATGTTCAACATGATCCTTCCAAGACCTGCTATAGATTAGTATATCATCAAAAAATACTAGCACAAATTTTCCAAGGAAGGGTTTGAAAATGGAATTCATCAACCCTTGAAATGTAGAAGGTGCATTGGTAAGGCCAAAAGGCATGACCAAAAATTCATAATGACCCTCATGAGTTCGAAATGCCGTTTTTGGAATATCTTCAATCTTCATTCTAATTTGATGATATCCTGAACAAAGATCCAACTTGGTAAAATAAATTGCTCCATGTAATTCATCCAATAATTCATCAATCACAGGAATGGGAAATTTATCTTTAATGGTGAGCTTATTGAGCTCCCTATAATCCAGACACATTTTCCATGATCCATCCTTCTTGTGTACCAATACTACAGGAGCAGAGAAAGAACTTTGACTAGGTTGAATTATACCCGCCTCTAACATTTCTCCAATCATACGTTCAATTTCGCTCTTTTGGACATAAGGATATCTATAAGGCCTAATGTTTGGAGGAACGCTTCCTGGAATCAAATGAATAGCATGATCATGATCACGAATAGGTGGGAGTCCTTTGGGAGTTTCAAACACCTTGGAATGATTGTCCAAGACTTGTTGGAGATCTGCAGAAATAGATGATTTTGATATTGGAACTTCTAGTGAGCATAATTGTGCAATTACGCCTCGTTGTTCTTTCTTTAGAAGCTTTGTCATGCCATTAGAGCTTATTATCCTTCCTGGCTTCCCTTCAATACCCCGTAATTCGACTTCCTTTCCTTCTAAAAAAATTTCAAGAAAAGTTCTTGAAAATTAAAAGCTACCGTCCCCAAAGATTGTAACCATTGTACTCCTAGTACAACGTCAGCACCTCCCATAGGAATGGCAAGCATTGGACTAGTCAATACATATTCCCCCATGGTTAGCTTGATATTATGGCATTTTCCAGAGCAATTTATAGTTCCTCCATTCGCAACCATCACTTGACATTCTGGTGCTGGGTATAGGAAACAATTGAATTTCTTGGCTACCTTATAATGAATAAAATTATGGGTGCTACCTGAATCAATCAACACTATTACCCTTTTCTTCTTTATATGTCCTTCTATCTTGAGAGTTTGAGGAGTGGTAATTCCTGCCAGTGCATTACACGATATGGTCGGATTCATTTCTTCTTCTTCTAGGGGTGGTTCCTCGTGTATATCCTCTTCTTGTTCATTTTCTTCTTCTTCTTCACAATCTATGTAAAATAATTTCTTCTCAGCACACTTATGACCTTTAGTGTATTTGCTATCACAACTGTAGCAAATCCCTTTCGCTCTTTTTTCTTCCAATTATTGTGGTGTCAACCTTGTAGGTTGTGGAAATCTAGGCGTAGCAACACTTCCTTCTTTATAGAATTGAGTGGTAGGCTTCCTTGTCGCCATAATTTTACATTCAACTTTTCTTGCCAACCTGAATGCCTTCTCCAATGAATCAGGTTCCAGAACGCGAACTTCATGTTGGATGTTATCCTTTAAAGTGCCTACGAAGAGATCAATCCTGTGTTCCTCTGGAATATCAGTTACCCTTATATTCAATTTTTGGAAGTCCTCAATGTGCTGCCCCACTAAACCCTTTTGTTGGAGATTTATCAATTGGCTAAAGAAGGTGTTGCTCTTTGTATCCTCATAATGTGCTATCATTTCCTCCGTAAAAATTGACCAAGTGACAATTTTTTTACGGAGCAAAGCCATCGATACCATACAAATGTATTTTGTTCTAAATGTAAAGTTGCAATGCGTACCTTTTGTGTGTTTTGCACATTATGGAGATCAAAATATTGCTCCATCCGTAGTATCCATGTTACAGGATCCTTTCCATCAAACTTCCTCATATCCATTTTTGGAATATGGTGGTTCTTCCTGCCAACATTAAATTTTATGAAATCACGATTAACATTTATTTTGTTCTCATCATGAGTTTCCTCTACTATCTTTTCACCATTAGGAAACATTTCTTGTATCAACTTTGTCAAACCTTCTATGTCTGCTTTTAGATCATTCTTCATGTTTTCCATTTTAGATTCCATGCCAGCTTCCATGTCATCTATCTTAGATTCCACGTCTTTCTTCAAACCATCCATATTATTCTTCACACCATCCATCTTTGCTTCCACGCCTTTCTTCAAAACTTCTGTTTCATTTTTTGCTACTCTTTGTGAGAGCGAAATTTGGTGCACTTTCTCTTCTAATTTTGATAGATCATGTTGCAATTCTTCATCTTCATGAGTCATAGTAGAGCCTTCTGAAGGCTTAATGGGTGTTGAATTATTTTTACGGGGCATTTTTTAGAACCCAATAATGATATCTCTTCTACAATATGCCCTTGGAATCAATTCAAATTGATTTTTCAAACAAGTCTTATGCAATTCAGAAAAAAATACACACCTTTTTCTTGCTTTTGAGGAGCTCGATATTGAAATTTGATTATATCTGTGATTTCAGATCTTCAATATCTAAAATTTAGCACTAAAGTAGCCCTATGAATTCTATTTTGAATGCCACAGGTCTGACCTGATTTGGATTCTCCAAGACAAAGTTATGTCCAATCTCCCACAATGACCTAATTATGGACTGGTTTAGTAGAGTGAACTTGTACGACTTGCCAGGTGTCATTGTTTCGTCCTTTGCCTCTGAAATTGATAGCCAAGAAACTACAGTCCGTGTACTTGCGACCAATGTTTACGACACTCCAATCCAATGCTCAAAGAGAGAGAGTTATTGAACTTTTCCCACAATCACCTCTTTGAGATGAAATTTGGGAGCCTGAAAAAGCACCACCTTCCACAGATCATATCTCCAAAAATGTTATGAATCAAGCTCTTAAATTTTTTGAAGCGTTTCTTCAGGATTTCAGCTTCGCACCCTAAAAATTTCAGATTCTGAACCTTCGTAGAAAAACAGTTATAGCGCAAATGCCACGATGACCTGTTTAGGAGCCTGAAAAAAGACCTATCTTCCATAGATCATATCTCCAAAAATATTGTGAACCAAGCTCTGAAAGTTTTAGACGATCTTCCTCAGGATTTCGACTTTGTACCCTAAAAATTTCAGCTTCTGAAACTTCGTAGAAAAAAATTTATAGCAAAAATTCCACGATGACCTGTTTGGAGCAGCGAAACCCTAGAATCCAAAGCTCTGATACCAAATGTTGTGTAACCAGCTCCAAAAATAGAAGAAAAGAGATATCAACGCCTTAGAAATTAGCCACTTCAATGGGGAAACCTCCAATACATTACATAAATGAACAATTCTTGGATGATACAATTTACAAAACCTCCTTTCTATATATAGGATTCCATGTGGCCATATTGTAATCCTAGTGGGCCACAATGTAATCCTAGCCGACCTAACAATAATAATTTAAGGGCACAATAATAACAAAATGGGGGTTACAAGGTACAATAATAAAAATAAAGGGGTTACACTAATAACAATAAGGGACTATACTGGTAATATAGGGACCTAACAAAATTGCATTAGATGCATTAGTGGATGTTTTCGCATGATTTCATTATTGGCTATTGCTTGAAAATTTTCATTCCTTCTCATAGATAGCTTTCATTGAATGAAAATGGTATCCTTTTGCATATAGTTTTGCATTTGGGAAGATTTCAGATCCTACACACGTTAAGGCCTGGAAATTGAAACCTAATCCAAGATCAATGTTAAAATATATTTCAATTAACCTAAGGCAACATTGAAACCTAACGAAATATTTTAGTGGTCTAAGTTAGAGACGTGTTTCAGCGTCTTAAAACCTGGTAGTTGTTGTTTTCCATCTGGCTCCAGACAATGCTAGTATGGACTTGTGCTCCCCGTACTGTCGAGTATATAAAGGGAGACCCCTCTAGGTTGTAATTATTTTATCCATAGGAATCCAAGTCTGTCGCCTTGTAACCGTGATACACCGAACACAACATTCGGGGAGACTACCTGCATGTATGTTAAGTCCTTGGTCATTTCTCTTTCATTTGATCACCAAGGTGTATATGGCAGTTCACGGAAACCTGGCATACCCTCTTGCTTAGATTACCTGAAAAATCATTTTTGATATTTACTGACTCCTTAAATTTGAAAAGATCATCGAGCACTTGTCCTTTCGCGCTCATTCAAAATTGAAAGTGACTAGAGTCATCTTTTTCCTGTTTCTTGACTCTTAAAACATGAAACATCAAATTTTGGTTTCAGTGTCATAAAATAAACTGCCCACGATCACACACCCATAAAAGTTTTAGCACTTGGCATGTTTTTTGTTTGCCTCGTTTTTTTGAGTATTTGTTTGGATATTTATTTTTCCTTCTTGTTGTGAAGCAGTCACGGTGGTGGAACCACCGGTTTTGTCGTCGTCACTCCCTTCTAGAGGTAGTCCTTTACTAGATAATTCATTCGAAACTCCTCAATACTCTAGGTTTTCCGAGCTTCAGTAGCCTATTATCCCATCAGTCTTACCCCTTGCTACTCGGTCTCCCGTTGACGAGCCAGTTGAGTTTAATTGGCCTCCCTCGGGTGCTTGGTCTGGTTTTGGGGACGAGGAAGAATTCCCTCCTCTTACGTCGGGATCACCATTTTTAGCTGTTGTTATACCTCCTAGTCCCCGTAGTATTTTTGAAGATCTTACAGAGGAGTTAGACATGGACACATCAAGTCCTATTGGCAGTGATGGAATTCTTGTTTCTACAGAAGAGTATCAACTTTTACCTGAAAACACCACTCAAGTGTCTGCTCAATCTTCACCATTGGTGCCACTTCCAGCTGGATATAGGTCTTTGGGTAAAATTTTTTCTAGTGTTGCATCCATGGCAGCATCTACTCGGTTCAAGAGTCTAGTCCTTCCATCATTAGGAATGTCATCGACGACACCTGCTTCATCGCTTATGGTTACGTCTGTCCCAGTTCAACCTATTGTCTGTATGGTTGCATCTGTGCCAGTCACTCAGACACTAGCAGCCTCAAATAAGATACTTGGTGGCCTTACATTTGAAGAGTATCTATTGGATATTCATCAACAGAACTCTCAGGTTTCTCAACAGCCTCATGCTCCTGTTAATCTGCCACACCATTATGAAGAATATGGTAATCCTGTTTATTTGTCCTATCTTACTCCTCATCACTATGATGTTGTTGGTACCCCCATCTATGCGTTTCCTACTCCCCATCATTATGATGAGTGTGGTGTTCCTGTTTATGACCCCTATGAAATCGTTCCCGAGATTGGGAGGACTTATCATGTGCAACCCCCTGGCCCACAAGGACAACCCTTTCAGGGACAACCTTCAGCTTAGTCTGGATTTGCATATGGTCCTCAGGGACAACCTTATGGTCCACAGGGCCAATCTCTACAATTTCAGCCTATGGTCCAACAAGGACAACCCTAGGGACCTTCCGATCAACCTTTGTATCAACTAGGACCTTCTTACGGTCCAGGGGGAAAATCTATTCGTCTCAGGGACAACCTTTTGTCCAACAACTGAGATCATATACTCAGACTGGTCTGAACATTGGGCAACAAGGATAACCCTCTGGTCCTCCTCCAGGGCAACCTGGTCCATCGCAACCATCAGGCCAACCTGCTCAGTTAGGGAAACCTGGTGGCTCTCATCATCTAGGCCAATCTACTCTGCAGGGGTAACCTACTCAACCGGCCCAACAGCCGGCTCAGTCTGATCAACTACAATTTTACTCTACTTCACAGCAGGGTCCTACTTTTCAGCGGCCTGTTCAGTCTGCTCAGCAGCCGGTTCACCCTATTTATTTAGCTCAACAGGGACCCATTTATCAACAACTAGCTCAACCCAAAAGAATTTATTATCCTCGTGGTAAATATCAACCAGTATATAGTGCGCCTCAAGGTTTTAATTATCACCCTCAATCTAAGTTGCCATATAATCAACTGCAAGGCCATACTTACATTCCACAGCAAAATCCTCAACAAGGACCTCGATGGTATACTCAAAATCAGTATCCTCAGTATCAACAGAATTATTCGGCTTATCCCCCATATCGTTTGAATCCTTCGGAATAGATCCCATGGGGGCAGAATTTTTCTCAAACAGGATGGAATGCAAGTTCAGGTTCTTATCAAGAACCTGCTATGCCTTTTAACCCTCAACTACCATTTCTCACCATGTTGGAGTTACCAGATGTGTCCAAGTTAAAATATGATCCTATTTTTCATAACCCGTATTGGCCTTCGGTTTCGACTAACATTCCTGGTGATTGTCCCAAATTTGAGGGCCAATCCGGAGAAGACCCCTAAGCACATGTTATGACTTACCACTTGTGGTGTTCCTCTAACTCTTGGGTTGATGATTCCATTCGACTTCGTCTTTTCCAAAGAACTCTTACTGGTGCTGCTACTAAGTGGTATATCGAGCTCTCTCATGGTATCTTTCAAGATTTCAACTCTCTCGCTATGGAATTCCTTACTCATTTTTAGTTACCGGTTAATTATGAAGCCAGGACGCATCTCCGCACCTTCTTGAAACAGGACCGGGCTACTCATATCTTAGACCATATTCATTAATGGAGACGTCGTCGTCACTTTATCAAGTTTGAAATTCCTGATCAGCTTCTTACTCATTGGTTCACTACCTCCTTTGTCAATCAGATTGCGAAGGACATAGCCATGGGGGCATGTGTAACCGAGGAACATGCCATTGCTCGTGCCCAGTACCTTGATCTCGTGTATTCTCAATCAGGAATATTTTATGATATTTTGACTGATGCCCCTCGACCTGGAACTTCTAACGCATTGTCGACCCCATCCATCAACGGTATTATTGGTTCTGTGTCTCAGACTTCGTGAAAGTCTTCCTCCTCCAACCCTGGGAAGAAAAAGTCTAATTATTCCAATGATATTGCTCCTCAGTCTAGTCCGAATCTTGTTAATACCTCAAAGGTTAATGCCGTTTAGGCCAATCCTGCGGATAAGACTTCTAAAGGGAAAAAAAAGGGTAAAGGAAAGACCAAGGCCGATGCCCCGAAACTAGATTCGTCTAAATGTCGTGCTGATGATGGTTCACAGCATAAGCCGAGGTATCCCTGTCTGATTTTTGATGAAGATCACTACACCAAGGATTGTCCTCGATGGTCCGAAGTGAGTCGATTGCTCAAAGGTAATCAGGGTACTCCTGCTGTCCTTAAAGAACCTTTTCTTTCTCATCAGACCCAGATGGTCGAGTAGCCTCAATTATCTGTTCCATCTGGCTCTCAAGTGTTCATGATGAACGGTTCTGCATCCATTTCTATTGCTACTCAGTGGAAAGATTATGTTGGGTCATGCCAGGCAATGGGGAAGGAGATTGCTAATGGTCCTCCTCCTCCACCTGTTCCGGGCCCTCTTGATATTGAAAGGCCCAGTGATGAACCTGTTGTGCAACCACTTTCCAAAGGTGTTCTCCAGAAATCTTCTTATAATCCAACGCCCGTGCTACTCAACATTATAGTATTGTTGAGGATTTGGCATAGGCTCTGTCCACGATGTCTGCATTAGAAGTACTCCAGAGTTTTCCTTCTTAGCGGAAAGCTTTATTATCTGCAATCGGTGGGGTTGATCCTGCTGATACTAGCCTTCTCGCTTTCGATCTAGAGAATTTCATCTCATGACTTCCGCACCAGATTGCACTCATTATACAAGTCATGATTAATGGTCTTGATATCCATCGAGCCATTGTGGAAGAAGGTGCATCAACCTATGTCATGTCAGCTTCTTGCTGGAAAGCCATTGGCTCTCCGGTCCTGAATTCCTCACCCAATGCCCTTGAAGCATTTGTTGGAAGGGAATCAAAACCTTTGGGTGTTCTTGCAAGTTTTCCGATTACATTGAAAGGGAAGACAGTCAATGTTGAAGTAGAAGTCATTGATGCTAAACTCAATAACAATCTTCTACTTGGTCGCAATTGGACTCACGCTATGCTTTGCGTTCTGTCCACCCTCTTTCGTGTTTTGAAATTTTCCGCATGAGGGAAATATTGTTACTGTGGATCAATTGTCATTATTCACCTCTTCTTCCAAGAAAAACATTCCGTATGTGGATAAGATCCCTACTCCCTTCGAGAGCATTGGGTCGGGTCTCTTCAAGGATACAACCCTCATGGGTATTTTTCCCCTTTGTTGTAGAGGTAAATACCCTCTGCGGACAGAGGTGGTCCCTACTAGCCCAGATTGGGTCTAGCAACAATCGTATCAAGCTAAGGCGCAGGTTCCTAATCACAATAAACCAACTTGCGAAGAAGGCCTACCTCAAGTCCAAGGTTATTGTTCATAGAGAAGATAACGCTCCCATTTCCTTGCTCCAGCAGATCACAATCCTCCTGCTTGCCGCGATCGAACACCTGTACACACAAAAAACACAAGCATAAAACCCGATATATGCAATTATGTATCAGTCAGAGAAGACACAAGTCATGATCATAATGAACAATACTAGTGGAACCATAACCAATAGTCGCTTATCATTAATTCATCAAAGGAAAATACAACCAGGCTCTGATGCTGAACCTTCCTTCGGCGGGTCGTCAGCAGAATACGTCTCAGTAAAGCTTTTCGAGAATGGGGACAAGCCTCTCTCTTCGATCGTTAATCTCCTCGCTATGGATTTGGCACTATGAGGACTATCAAAGCTCTTGCAACATTCTTTAGGCTATGAAGGCTCTTGGAGATTCTTGGAGAGTAGCTTGCAAAGGGAAATGGCAAGCTTATATAGATGGTGGAAGAGGATTTGGGATCCCTACAATCATGGGATTGGCCCTATCCTCAAGAAAACTTCCATGAGAGGTGGAAAAATACTTCCTCTACATGGAAATCCGGAGCCAAACGTCCCAACTCAATTTAGAGACCAGTTCAGGAGTTGGTTAAAGTCAAAATTCCACCATTTATTTTTAAAAAACACCCTTTATTAAGCCTGGCGCGAGTGAAAATCTGAGACAAAGCACCAATTGGCGCGCCCTCTTTGGAATATTTCCCCCATTGGCACAGGTATAACACTGGCTAGTTGCGCCAAGGATGAAAAGGCTATTTTTAGGGTTTTTCACAAGGAGATGTCTTTAGGGGAATGAAAGTCCATGTCTAGGGGAATGCCATGAAAGTGTTTTCAGATCATGTCACTGCTCATAGGTCACGGAATAAACCCTCCAATGTGTGGAACGGGGAATTGCAGGGACGGTGACAAATTGCTGTGTAACAGATGCCCCCTAAAGCATGAGGCCTGAAAGAGAGAGGGGTGAAATGATTTACGAGAATGTGTCCAACTGAAAACACTGTCGTCGAAAAACCTGCGTAGAGAAGTACAACTGATATCTCAAATACATGATATATATGTGGTATGGGCGCAACCATCCATAGCAGAGTATACAATAATCTAGAGCCAAGGCATGGACGCAGCCATCTAGTGAGGATCGATAGAATCAGGTATGGTCGCAGCCATCCAGTGAATGAGTAATGTAACTAATCATAATAATCCACAAAATCGCAGCCCGGATTCGAACAGACAAAATCCAGGGTCTTGCGCTCCATCTCGACCTAAACAAAGTACAAGTTCAAGCATGCGAATAAGTGAGCTGAAGTCGAACATGCGAGAACATTGCCTGATTACTAGCCAACGATGAAAGCTATTAACAGCCGTGAGAGGTACCACCAATAATGACAATGGACCTCAAGGTACTACAGGTACAATCTATGGCATGTGAATCAATGAGCTGGCGTCGAACACCCGTAGAATCACTCGGTCGGAGGCCAATGATGAAAACCTCATGTCGAACGCGAAGAACCTGCCATTGAGGCATGCAGGCTTCAAGGTACCAGAAGGGAGTCTCTAGATCAGCTTCTCGGATAATGAGCTGAATTCGACAGGAAGTGACCTTGATTGAAGGTGGGCCATAGTGTTTCCCGCATCATCGACACGAGACAGAGGAACATAATGTCTTTTGTGAATCAGGATCAGGCGAGAATCAGAGGAAGGTTGAAATTCTGCAGAGGTCAAATTCTCTTGAACATATGGCGGCACGACAATGAGTTTGGCAGTATTTGACATCAACAGATCAAAGGCCATGATGACGAGGCAAAGAGCAGATGAAAGGTCAAAAGGGATCACCCAAACCCATGGAGGCGAGTGAAAAACGAGATGAGATGTCCCCAACCCGACACGAATGCAGACAAGTGCCATGTTCAAGAGCAACATACTGCCGACACGACAATGATACTGGTTCGATTTTCCCCCACCATTTCTGGCGAGTACCTCTTTATTTTTACACAAGCTTGAAAAAGATACCATATGCTTTTCATATAAATTCGTCCTCCGGAAGGAGAAACTCGAATAACGTCATAATTGACCATTTCCAATGTCATTTAGGTTTAACGAGTCTGAAAAAGGAAGAACTTGACGTCTTTTCATGTTTAGAGAGTTTGAAAAGACAGCAAAAAGGTAAACTCCAATGGTCTCTTTTCGTAAATATTTCCTCATATCCGAAAAGGTAGAAAACTATGTCTAAGAAAACCTCCTAGTTGCGATAGGCTAGGGTATTCCTTTTTCATAAATAATCTATCCTAGCCCGAAAAAGGGGTAAACGTATACCGGGTAGATGTCGTTTCATGTCCACTTTAATGAGATCGAAACGACAAGGGACTCGCCAATCTTTTCATGTTTATAGAGTTAGAAAAAGAGCTGAAAGTTGACTCCTCTTGGAGGAACGAGTGGTATAAACGGTAGCAACTGGTTCCGGTAATGGTGGAACTCCTCAGAACAAGTAAAGGTTAAGAGGCTAGCTAACAAGGCCACTCATCGTAGCGGTTCCTCAGGAACAGGTAAAACAACCAAGTGAAATCATATGATCGGCCAAGCAGATAGTGACGATGGAATGAGAAAACCAAGGCTCATCTGGAAAAAACAGGATGATAAAATGACAATCACAAGAGGTAAAATGGGGATGGTTTCATTTTTACACAAGCTTGAAATCAGAAAACTCTGCTTGAAGTTGGTTTCATTTTTACACAAGCTTGAAACAAAGATAAACTATGCTTGAAACTGGTTTCATTTTTACACAAGCTTGAAACGGAAACAAACTATGCTTGAAAAAGTAAGCATGCCCCCAGCATGGTGACTCAATTCGAGGTACATGCTCCCCAAGCTTTAGTCCATATGAAAGGCAGATGGAGTGAAGGTTCAATTTACGAGATCAAGAGAAATACTCAACTGGGATGTTACGATATCTTATCAAAGACTCGAATTGAACGGGAATGTGTTTCATTGTTTTAACGAGGTTGACACATTAAAAGAACTATCCTCAGGACACCTTGTTTCATTTTTTAAGGAGCTTGACACAAGACAAGGAAATATGCTCTAACTAGACCCAGTTTAATTTTTTAAGGAGCTTGACACAGGAAAAGAACCATGCTCCGACAGACCTTGTTTCATCGTTTAAGGAGCTTGACACAAGACAAGGAACTCTGCTCCGACCAGCTTGTTTCATTTTTTAAGGAGCTTGACACAAGAAAATGAACTGTGCTCTGACCAACTCTCAACATAATGAAAAATAAGTCATGGCTTCCAAAATTTTCCCCTTCGATGGAAGGAAAACATCTTGGAAGTCTGGACCCAATGCCCCCAGCTCACAATGCACAATGGCACTATCACTGGGTACAGGCACGGGGTAGGTAGCCACATAGTTGACCTGCGATGGGGCAGATACAACGGGTGGATAAAAAACAGGAACGGAAGATGGCGGGCCAGCTGCCATATCAAGACCAAAGAATGAAAGCTGATCAATGGTCACGATCTGTCCTTCATGCGGAAAACATACCACACGAAAAAGGGAGGAGACAAGTGCTCCCATGGCATAGGTGTAATCGTGCCCCAAGAGCAGATTGAAATACAAGGGGCCTGGAACAACCATCACGTCCATATGGACGGTTTTACCTCCCAAAGTAATAGGTAACCTTGGAAGGATCCCTAATTGTTGACTAGTTCTTCTGTTAAATGCTAACAGATTCTGTGTAACAGGCGCAAGCGGCGGTGAACCAAAAGCTTGCTAGGTATTCGAGGATAGAACACTAACAAACGCGCCTTCATCTATAATGGTGCTGGGTACGACCAGACCAAAAGCCTATACCATTATCTCGAAAGGCACATAAGACGGAAGGCGGTATCCTGCAAATCGATTCCAATCGAAGGAAGCGACTAAACTACTCGGAGGGGCTACCAGCGAACTGAGATGGTATTCCCCTGGTGTTACAGAAGAAGAATAAGCATCCTCCATGACCTCCATCATGGATTCAGGAAGAGTATCCTCTAACACCTCCATCACGGGAGGCGGAGGAGCCACTTCTTGAGGTGTAGGGACGGGAGAATCTTTCTCCATGTCCGAAGAATCTGAAGAAACAAGAAGAAACTAAGGGATGTGAGATCCACTCTCAATGGAAAAGAGCTGGTGCACCGCAGACGGGGCCAGCTCAACCGATCCCATGACCAATGGTTGGTTGGGAATGGATTCCTGAATTTGAATTTCCGAGGGAGTGGGATCGACCAAGGATGACTCTTGACCAATCGTAGGATCAGCTGGTGGAGGACTCAAAGAAAGCTATTTGTAACCAGCTGGAAGGCACAGCACAGAAACAGCCGAGTTGTCCAAAACTCGCTTGGCTTCTTCCATATATGGATAAAGGTGAATGGCATGGTGTCCTTCACACAACTTGTAGGGATTGGTAATCTTACCCTGCTTCTTAGGAGCCTTACCAGCACCAATTGAAGATGTGTCCCCAACCTGACTCCCGGAAGCCAAAGGCAACGGCGGACGACCGTTGGACCATACTTTGAGCACCTTGGGAATGCCAAGGCAGTCTCAAAGAAGATGGTCTCCCGTGCACAACATGCAAGGGAAATTGACTTTCCGTGGAGGGTTGGAAGGTTTATCAAGAGGAGACTTCTTAGGCGCAATAGTCGCAGAGCTAGCCTCTCCTTTATCGGACTTCTTCTTCTTCTTCTTAGCCACCTGGTTACTCGAATCCAAACTTTCACCAGGCGAAGTAGAAAAGGAGGACGCAGAAATAGGCGAAGAAGGGGAGAGGTCCACCTTGGAATCAACATGATCTTGTTCAGGTGGAGGAACTGATTTAACAGTAGCTGGGACATTCGAGACCACAGAGGTTGAAAACAACCAAACAGGAAACCCAACAATTAACCCAGGAAGGGACAACATTGCCATAGAAGGAGCGCCAACATTTCCAAAAGGAGGAAAAGGACCAGGATTCCCTTCGGGGGGAATTCCTTGGTTGGTGTACTCTGGAAAAGTTGCCATCAACAACTCAAAACCGCACACGGGCTAAAAACCAAGGCGCACAATCAAACGGCCAACAAGCAAACTCTCATAGGGTGTGTGATCGCGGGTGATTTATTTGACCACATTGAAACTTAGAAACTTCACCGTTTCATGTTTTAAGAGTCGAGAAACGGATGAAAGGTGACTCTATCTCTTTTAGTTTTGAAACAAGCGTGAAAGGACAAGCACTTGATGATCATTTCAAATTTAAGGAGTCAGATAAGATCAAAATGACTGCTCAGGAATGCTAGGCAAAGGGTGTACCAAATAACCGTGAACTGCAATATACACCTTGGTTTCAAAATGAAAGAGAAATCAACCAAGGACTTAACGTACGTGCAGGAAATCTCCCCGAATGCTATGTCCGGTGTATCACGGGTATAGGGCGGCAGACTCGGCTTCCTATGGATAAAGGATAGAAACCTAGTGGGGTCTCCCTTTATATACGCGACGGTATGGGGAGCACAAGTCCGTACTAGTGCTGTCTAAAGCCAAGGGGCGAACAACAGCTACTAGGTTTAACAACGCCGGAACACGTCTCTAACCTAGACCTCTAAATGTTTCGTTAATGTTTCAATGCTTCCTTAGGTAAATTGAGTAAATTTTATGGTTGATCTTCAATTATGTTTCGGTTTCAAGGCCCTACCGTATGTCATATGACAATCTCCTGTATGCAGCTATATGAGAAAAGAAATATTTTCAATTCGATGAATGCTATCTAGTTAAGGGAAGAGCTTCAAACAATGATGCAACAAACAACAACACTGTAAACAAAATTTTTCCAAACTAGATGACTTTCACTATCCAAAAGTAATTTCAAACATTCAACGATGCGAATAATGCAATGTAATCTATGCAAAATCCTCTTTTTTGAAAACTATGCAATTGTAATCTATGAACAATTTCCTTTTTTCCTTTTCAAATTATAAGAATGCACTCAATGCATTTTTCGATGAAATGAGAATCTACTTAATGCATGCTTTTAATAAAAGAGAATGCAATCAAAGCGATTTCTAGTTTTCAATCATTAAACAATGTAATCTAAGTTCAATGATGGATCTCAAAAAATACTTTTCAATGCAATGTGATCTAATGCATTTTAATGAAAAGCAAACTATGAGATGAAAACTAAAAGAACGCAAATCTCCTTAATGAAGGATGAATGCAAAGAGATGTAAACAAACACTAAGAATGCAACCGTTGTTTCAAACACTTTGTCATGAAATCCCTCAAAAGGCGACAGGACATATGAGGTCAAACACAAAGAGGACTTCCAAAGCAAGAGATCAAAACAAGGCATTCATTCCCTTTTACATCAAACAATCATGGAAATAAGACATTTAAAACAATGAGCAATGTAATCTATGCTCATACAGTGAAAAGACCGGAAGGGAAAGACACACTGGTGAAGGATTTAGGGAAAAAATTCTCAATTTTCACACACCCTGAAATTTGCACGACTTTGTCATTGACAACTAGCGCCAACTGGCGCAACTTTCTCACTGATAACTAGTGCCAATGGAAAATTGGCATGAGTTTCTAACTGACAACAAGCGCCAACACCTGAAAATGAAAAAAAACAAAGAATTTCTCCCAACCAAGACCAGACTCACCACTTCAAGCAGAATCTCCAAGACTCAAATGAACCATGTAATCTAGGCTCAAAGCGAGACAAAGCGGAATTCGAATGAAGAAGAAGCCAATCACTCAAATAACGCAATAAAATGATAGACAACCACCAAACAAATGCAGAGAAGCAATCACAAAGTTGACTGAACAGATAGAAACCAAAAAATCCCACAGGAGGCTCGACACACTATAGAACCTAGATGCCCTAGGGCTAGAATGTAAAATCGATAGAAACGGGCAAACAACCAAAGGATGAAGGTCACAGTTAGTCAAGCAATGCTATAGAACACTCAAGCAGTCGTAAAAATGAAACCAAACACACAAGTCAAGCTCAGAAAACTCAAAACAGAGCAAACCCTGGCATCTTCAGGATTGGCGCGACTGTCAGGCGGAAACTAGCACCATAACAGGATTGGCGGGGGTAGTAAACTGGAAACTAGCGCCAATTGGCGCGACTGTCAGGCTAATAAGCGCGCCAGTCAAGTTTGCTATGTAAAAAATAAAAATAAGCAATCCAAGAAGCAGACCAGTGATGTTGGAGTTCAAACCAAAAGCCAAACTCACGAAAAGAGCCAACCAAAAGATCTGATCAAGCAAGCAAAGTCAAGAATCGACCGAAAGACAAGACAATACTCCAAGTGTTAGGTTCATAAACTAAACCGGAGATTGACTGAAGCAGCATTCATCTACTTTCGCTAATGCAGAGCAAGAGTGTTTCGAAGGCTATCTGGCTAACTTCAGGCTTCGTCTATAGTTTATAAAGCAAACAACGAGCTAACTCCCCAGTGGAGTTGCCAATTTGTTGTAGAGGTAAATCCCCTCTGCGGACAAAGGTGATCCCTACTAGCCCAGATTGAGTCTAGCAACAATTGTATCACGCTAAGGTGCAAGTTCCTAATTGCAATAAACCAACTTGCGATGAAAGCCTACCTCAAGTCCAACGTTGTTGTTTGTAGAGAAGATGACGCTCCCATTTTCTTGCTTTAGCATATCACAATCCTCTCGCTCGCCGCGATCGAACACCTGCACACACAAGAAACACAACAAACACAAGCGTAAAACCCAATATATATGCAATTACGTATCAGTCAGAGAAGACACAACTCATGATCATAATGAACAATACGAGTGGAACCATAACCAATCGTCGCTTATCATTAATTCATACAAAGGAAAATACAACCAGGCTCTGACGCTGAACCTTCCTTCGGCGGGTCGTTAGCGGAATATGTATCAGTAAAGCTTGTCGAGGATGGGGACAAGCCTCTCTCTTTGATTGTCAATCTCCTTGCTATGGATTTGGCACTATGAGGACTATCAAAGCTCTTGCAGCATTCTTTAGGCTATGAAGGCTCTTGGAGATTCTTGGAGACTCTTGGAGACTAGCTTGCAAAGGGAAATGGCAAGCTTATATAGATGGTGGAAGAGGAGTTGGGATCCCTACAATCATGGGATTGGCCCTATCCTCAAGGAAGCTTCCATGAGAGGTGGCAAACTAATTCCTCTACATAGAAATCCGGAGCCAAACATCCCAACTCAATTTAGAGACTAGTTCAGGAGTTGGTTAAAGTCAATATTCCGCCATTTATTTTTAAAAAACACCCTTTATTAAGCCTAGCGCAAGAGCGACTGTGAGACAAAGCGCCAATTGGCGCACCCTCTTTGGAATATTTCCCCCATTGGCGTGGGTATAACACTGGCTAGTCGTGCCAAGGATGAAAAGGATATTTTTAGGGTTTTTCACAAGGAGATGTCTTCAGGGGAATGAAAGTCCATGTCTAGGGGAATGCCATGAAAGTGTTTTCAGATCATGTCACTGCTCATAGGTCACGGAATAAGCCTTCCAATGTGCAGGATGGGGAATTGCAGGGACGGTGACAAATTGCTGTGTAACACCCTTTCACCACCAAAGACTGTTCAAATTAATATGATCTCTTGGTCTGATTACCTGTGGATTATTCCTTCACCTGAACAAGTCAATTCATATGGAGATTAAATGCCTTTTAGTTCGATTGAAATTGATTATTGTGAACTCATTGCTGCATTGGATACTCCACCTTCTGATGGTGCTCCTTTGAGCTTGTCTCTTGAGATGTATTCTCAATCCCCTGGCTCATTGATTTAGACTCGCCTAATCCTTTGAAAGAAGTGTTTCCTTTTGATGAAGCCATCGTGGAAACCATGTCTCTCAAATATTTTCCATGGGACGATGGTGATCATCGTTATTCGTTTATCCCTGGCCCCGGGGCTATGTTTACATGTCTTGAGTGTTTTGCGTCTCAAGTCCCTTATCCTCCGCTTCAAATGCCCATTCTGACACATGAAGTCTTTACAAAAGGTAACTTGAGAAATATCATACAGACGTTGCCTATTGAAATTTCCATGAAATCAGGAATCGTCGAGAACATCCATGTGGGAGTCATTTGTTCTTCAGATGAAGTCCAAGTTTACACTAGCATTTTCTGAGAATTCAGTGATGTTTTTGCATGGTCCTATGAAATAATGCCCGACATTGATCCTAGTATAGTGGTGCATGAAATCCCTACCTATCCTGGTTCAAAGCCTGTTCACCAGCGTCTTCATCCAGTGCACCCTAGAAAGGTTGTAGCCATTAAAAGTGAAGTTGAAAAACTTCTCAAAGCTAGTTTCATTTATCCAATTCCCTTAACAAATTGGGTTTCGAACATCATTCCTGTTTATAAGAAACAAGGAACTATCCATGTCTGTGTTGATTACCATGACATCAATCGGGCCTGTCCTAAGGATAATTATCCCACTCCCTTCATTGATCAAATCGTTGACGACTATGCTGGGAGTGAAATTTTTTCCCTTATGGATGGATTTTCTGGGTATAATCAGATTAAAATTCTCCCAGATGACTAGCATAAGACGGATTTTATCTGTCCTTGGGGTAACTTCAAGTATAAGAAACTTCCTTTTGGCTTGAAGAATGCTAGAGCCACATTCCAGCGAGCGATGCCCTATGCTTTTCATGACATTCGTCACATCGGTCAGACTTACCTGGATGACCTTCTATCTCATTCAACTAAGTGTAGGGACCATCTAGATCATCTTCGTCAGATCTTTCTTCGTTGTCAACACTACAACATTCGGCTTAATCCACATAAGAGTGTTTTCTGCATTCATTCCGGTATACTTTTAGGGTTTATTGTATCTAAAATGAAATTTTCCTCGATCCACTTAAGGTTGAGGCTATTTTCAATCTCCCTTCTCCATCCTCATTACATCAATTGTAGAGTCTGCAAGGCAAGGAAAATTTTCTATGCCATTTTATACCGAACTATGCCGAAATAGCTAAAGGATACATGCGACTTTTGAAACAAGACGTCCCTTTCTATTGGGATGAGATCGCTCAACAATATTTTGATACACTCAAGATATTGTTGGTCAACGCTCCTTTGTTATGTCCTCCAAATTATGATCGTGATTTTTCCCTCTATTTAGCTGCCGCTTTTAGTACAATTTCCATGTTTTTGGTACAAGACAATGATGACGGTCACAAACATGTCATTTATTACTTGTCTTGTAACCTTCTCGATCTTGAAACGCGTTATGCTCATGTTAAGAAGTTAGCACTAGCTGCGGTCCAGGCCGTCAAGCGCTTTCGTCATTATATCCTTTTGCGTACAGTGACTGTGATTTCCAATTGCAACCCCATGACATATATTTTGTCTTGACAATTTCTGGGGGGGAAATACTCGAAGTGGATCGTTATCCTCCAAGAGTTCGATTTGGAATTTACTGCTGCTAAGTCAAAGAAATCACTAGTTTTTGCTGATTTGATTTGTTCCCTCCCTTATGACTCCGCTCCGTCCCATTTTGAGGATCGTATTCCGGACGATACACTTTTCTTGATTAGAATCCTCAATCCCTGTTACAGTGATATCATCGTATATCTCCAGACTTCCACATTCCAGTCTGATTTGACAAAGGATGTCTGCCGACGTATCTGGCATCATTCACAACCTTATCGTAGATTTGGAGATACGCTCTATCGTGTTGGAGTTGATTCCGTACTCCGCCGATGTTTGAACCTCGATCAAGTTGAGAAAGTGTTGAATGATTTTCATAGTGGCACATGTGGTGGTCACATTTCTGGTTATGCTACTGGACAGAAGATACTTCGTGCCAGTTATTTTTGGCCTTCCATTTTCAAAGACTGTATTGTTGCAGTTCGTAAATGTCATGATTTCTAGATTTATTAACGCAAATTGCATGTGCCACCTATTCCTCTTCACCCTGTCATTACCGTTGGTCCCTTTACCAAATGGGTCATCGATTTTATGACGTGTAACCCTCACTCAGCTGGGGGGCATGCTTATATCATCGTAGTCGTGGACTACTTCACCAAATGGGCCGAAGCAATGCCTATACTTGCCGCTGACGGTAAGACAACCACTCAGTTCATTTTCAATCATATTACTGCTAGGTTTGGTGTCCCTCAAGCCATAGTTACTGATCATGGTTCCCATTTTCGGCATTATATGGTGGCAGAGTTGACTTCTAAGTTGGTTCTGTGTCACGACAGCTCAACATCGTACTACCCTCAAGCCAATGGCTAGGTTGAAGCTGTGAACAAAGTTCTTGTCACAATGCTTCAGCATACAACTAGGATCCACAAATCAAATTGGCAACTCATGTTATTTTCGGCTCTTTGGGCATACCAAACCTCAGTGAAGAATGTGACCGGATTCACCCCTTTTCAGTTGGTTTACGGTCTGGAAGTTATTCTCCTGATTGAATATGAAATACCTTCACTCAAGCTGGCTGTGGAATTACTGCCTAAAACTTCACCGGAATAAGAGCATATCCTTTACTTAGAGAGGTTAGATGAAACTCGTCGCTTAGCTTCCTTGGTCATCGAAGCACAAAAGAAGTGAATCAAAGCTCATTTTGATCAATCAGTTTCCCCTCGTTCTTTCATTGAAGGATATCTCGTCCTCCTATATGACCAAGCTCATGATAAGCTGGGGACAGGTAAATTTCAACCTATGTGGCATGGGCCCTACATCGCTAAACGTGTGTTGCAAAATGGGGCCTATGAGCTAATTGAATACGAAGGCCATCCTCTGGAACAACCCAAAAATGGGTTGTATCTCAAAAAATGTTATGCATGAGTCATTTATGCATACTAGGTGTACATAGGTGTTTTTTTATTTTTGTACATGTTTTTGGGTTTGGTGTGCTTTGTGAGCATTTTCCTGCTTATTGGGTCTGGCTTATTGTGCAGATGTCTATTACTCCTTATGTTGGTTTCGCGGATGGTGCTTCCCGCAATACTAGGAATTTATATTCGGCAACTTGGGTAATTTATAATCCTGTTGGTGAGATGATAGACCTACAAGGTATTTGTCTAGGATGAACTACAAACAATGTCATTGAATATAGCACTGTCATTAAGCTATTAACCAAGACAATTAACCTCGGCATACGCGCACTGCTTGTAAATATAGATTCACAGCTTGTTGTTCTGCAACTCAATAATAATTATTCGGTTAGAAATCTGCACATTCTGAGATTGTATTTATGTATTCGTTTGTTGGAAAGACATTTTGATTTCATTAATTATCAACATATTCCTAGGTGAATGAACACATTAACTGACACAATGGCTAACATTGTATTAAATAGAAATTTTCATAATTTGTAAAAGCAACATCATATGTAAAAAGATCCATGTAATGAAATAGATGTATATATATATATATATATATATATATATCACATGTTTTTAACTATGTGCATCATAATGTCAAAAAATATGTGTATGTTTCTGTTACGTCCCGAGGCATCATGTCTTGCAAAATATACAGATAAAATAAACCTAGGTGTCTAATCAGCATGATGCTCGTGATAACATGTCATGGATCGTACTAGCCACCTCAGCAAGCAGTGGATTCTGCTGGGCACCCCTATAGTGTGTCTCTGATAGGCACGAGGAACATCATCAAGACATGCATAATCTATGATTCCTTGAGTGATCCCCTCCAGGTTGAGCACTATCTCATATTCCTCGCTGCCCTCACCTTGAGAGTCGAAATCGCGAGGGGTTCGCCTCGCTATCGGTGACATACCGACATGTCTCTCTGAGCCAACTTCTACATCACATGGATTTAATTTCAGGACATACATAAACAAAAAAATCATAATACTCATGAAATTTAAAAATTGAGTCTTACCCAAATCTTCATCCCAATCTTCTCCCTCCGGGAGTGGGAGGTTCGGGTCATCAGTGAAGTCCGTGCCAGAGTAGGGCCAATCCTCCACGAAAATCTATTGTCAATGGAGCCAATCAAAAAATTCCGGCCTCCAAGAAATCTGTTGGCTGCACCCTGCCCTTGGCATTAGTGCTGCCCATTGGGCCACCCGTGGTTGTCTCGCTGGTGGATTCGGAACTATGACCTCTTGTTGCTGAAAAATTGGTAATCGCTCCAAGAAGAATGATACCAGGATGGATCCATAAACAGATTGTTTCAGTTTGGTCTTCTTACATTTGGTTAATTGGTGCTTCATGTTTATAGTCACGGCCTCTACCCAGTTGTAGAGGGTCGGAGCCATGTAGTCCATAGCAAGAAGCAACTGTGTTTTTTTTGCTTCGTGCAGTTCTTGCGATTCCGCAACACGTGTGATGGTATGCAATACCACGCGTAGTGTCAAATTTGGGATAGTTTGTATATCAAATTTCCCACTACCAGATCCTTTCCGTGCTCCTCGACATACTTTGTCTACCACCATGGTCATGTTTGCCATGTAGGGCCGAGTGTTGGTTAGGAGTGGTGCTGCACCTCTCCGTGATAATACTGTAATGAAGTACACATTGGAAACATCAATCTCAAGTTCTTGATCCCATAGGATGAACTTCTCTTGATTTTCGTCCCATATAATGATAAGATATTGTAGCAATTCTGGTTGGGCTCGAAGACATGGTGTTAGGAAGAATTTTTTCAAACCACAGTTTCTGAGGGCTTCCATAACTCCCTCATTTTTCATGGCTAACTCATCTTCTTCACTATGTTCTCGTTCTTTCCATTCAATGACAATTTTGCTCTTTTCTCCCTACAAACACATACATATGAGTGGCATTAGTCAATAATCATCCTTAAATTTGTAAAAAATTGGGACATTTGGTATGTATTTTTACTTGAAATTGGTTTGCGCCATTGGTGCGACTGTTTCTAAAACAGTTGCGCCAAGGGCACGCCCCAGTATTAAAAAATGGGTGGTTGGCGCGACTTCGTGCCCGAAACCCGCGCCAACCACGCCACCCTAAATTTTACAATTTCTCCCCCGAAATTCAAAATTGACAAATGCAGGAAGAAAGGAATAGCTTAAAATCACAAAAGGGATCTCAACTCTTACCTAGAATTGACGGATTTGCGACTGATCTACTAGATTGGCCGCTATTGTCACCGCAAGATTGCACAGTAAAATGGGTAAATATTGCTCCATAAGAGGTAAAAAGTGAAAAGTAATTGTTTTTACTATTTTTGGAATTTTATAACTTTTTCACAACCCTAATTAGGTTTTAAGACATGTTTTCGATTATTTTACTGTTTTATTTTCGAAAAATGGGTTTTACACATGTCTCTTGTGTAGCAACAGGTTTTCACGCGACAATGATGAAGTAACAAGTTATATTTTATACTTTTTCGGACTCGGTAAAAACACGAAAAAGTCACTACTGGAGTCATCTTTCAGCTATTTTCTGAATCTCTAAAATTGAAAAGATTGTTGAGAAGCTTGTCATTTTGAACTCGTTAAATGGCTGCGAAACGATATCTACCCAGTATACGTTTACCCCTTTTTCGGGCTGGTATGGATTATTTATGAAAAAGGAATACCTTAGCCTATCGCGACTAAGAGGTTCTCTTAGACACAATTTTCTACCTTTTCGGATCTGTGAGACTACCTACCAAAAGGGACTGCTAGAGTTTTCTTTTCTGCCTTCTTTTCAAACTCTCTAAACATGAAAAGATGTTGAGTTCTCCCTTTGTCAGACTCGTTAAAACCTGATGACATTGAACTTCATCACTATGACATTATTCGAGTTCCTCCTTCCTAGGACTCGTAAAATGTACTAGGATGGATTTGTCCGAAGGACAAACTTATAGTGCAAGCATATGCTATCCCCTTCAATATTGTTTAAAAAAATAATTGAGGTACTCACCAGAAATGGTGGGGGAAAATGGAACCAGATTTTAGTTGTGTTGGCAGTATGTCGCTCTTGAACATGGCACTTGTCTGCATTTGTGTCAGGTTGGGGACATCTCATTTCGTCATTTTTGCCTCCATCGGTTTGGGTAATATTTTTGACCTCTCACTCGCTCTTTGCCATGTCATTATGACCTCAGATCCTTTGATGTCAAATACTGCCAAATCCAGTGTCGTGCTGCTGATATGTTTAAGAGAAGTTTTCCTCTGCAGTTTTTCAACCTCCCTCTGATTTTCTATTGGTCTTGATTCACAAACATCACATTCCTCTGTCTCGTGTCAATGATGTGGGAAACATTATGGACCTCCTTCGACCAGGTCACTTCCGGTCGACTTCAACTCATTATCCAGGAATTTGATCTAGAGACTCCCTTCTCGTACCTTGGAGCCTGCATGCCTTAATGGCAGGTTCTTCGCATTCTACGCAAGGTCCACATCATTGGCCTTCGATCGACTGACTTTGCGGGTGTTCGACGCCAGATCACTGTTCAAATTCCGTGGATTGTACCTTTTGTACCTATAGAGCCATTATCATTATTGGTGGTTCCTCTCGCATCTGTTAATAGCTTTCATCTTTGGCTAGTAATTAGACGATTTTCTTGCATGTTCGACTTCAGCTCATACATTCACATGCTAGAAATTTTACTTGTTTGGGTCGAGATGGAGCGCAAGACCCTGGATTTTGTTTGATAAAATCCAGGCTATGGGTTATTTATGGATTATCATGACTTATTTCATGACTCTTTGATTGGATGGATGCGACCATACCTGAGTCTATTTGTTGATCTTTACTACTGGATGGTTGTGTCCATACTTAGATCTCAGTTTTTATATACTATGGATGGCTGCGCCCATGCCACATGTTCATGTATCGGAAATATCAGTTGTATTTGTAATTGCAGGTTTTCCGACAGCGGTGTTTGGTTCAAACACGTTCTCATAAAGAATTTCCCCCCTCCCTCTCCCTCGGACATCATACTTTAGGGGGCATCTGTTACACAACATTTTGTCACTGTCCCTGCAATCCCCAACTTGCACATTGGAGGGTCGTTTCTGTGACCAATACGCAGTGTCATGCTTTGCAAATAACATCCTGGCATCCCTTTTGATGAAGGCAACATTCCTCTTGTTGACATTTCTGATCCGGATTTATGCAGGAACACAACAAAATAAACACATAACGATAAATACAGAGATGCAGCGGAAATAACACTTCATTTAATTAATATCAAAGAACTGAAATTTTCTTACAGACAGAATGGAAATAAAACTAGCTAGGGCACTGGTAGCTATCTCTGAAAAGAGATGTGGTGGCTACAGGCCTCTGAACTGCGTTACAATGAGGCTCGAGGGCCTATTTATTATTAAGAAACAATGGAGAACCCTAAACATCCCAAAAACCTAACCCTAGGAGATGAAGCGCCAAAACTATGGGCCCCGTTTGGGTAAATTGGTGTTTCAACTTCCCAGGGACATAACTTTGGCATACTATCTCCGTTTGACGCACATGATACATCATTAGAAAGATTTATCCGAGGAATACAGCTTTCGGGATGAATTTGATGATCAAATTCACTGGCGCTTTTGATACCCAAAAAACGTCGTTTAGGGCCTCAAAACGGCTCCGGAAGTTCAGGACCCGAAAAACTGCTAAAAATAGTAAGTTATGCCGAAACTGAAAAACTGAAAGAGACAATGGTGGGGGGCCAAGTGGAATAGGTGGGTGGTCACCAATATCCACCTGGATCATTCCTCCCCCCCTAGGAAGCAATGGTCCCCATTGCGTTAAGTTCCTCCATGAGATGAGGAAATTTCTGCTGAACTTGGTCCCTGGTGAACCACTTTCCTTGGTGCAGGAGTTGGCCAGCTTTGACAACCCGATACAGTTGGATCTGCTGTTGACGAGTGTTCTTGATTTGCATGTCCATGATACAATCTGTGGTGGCCTGTTCCATGCAGTCTGGGTTTAATTCTGTTGGTGTGAGTTGTTCTGCAATGTCCGAGGTGTCCAGTAGAGGTGGAAAGTAAGGACGAAGGCGATCCACATTGAAGACTGGGTGCAGACCAAGGAATGGTGGAATACTAAGCTCGAAGGCATTGTTACCTACAGCCTTGGTGATGGTGTACGGCCCGTATCGGAGCGGGCGAAGCTTGCGGTGAGGTCAAGTGAGGCGCTCCTTCTGCAAATGTAGCCATACTTTGTCGCCCACCTGGAAGTGGTGTGGCACCCGGTGTTGATCATGGCGCTGCTTGTACTTCGCATTGGCTCTGTCCAATATATCATGAACCTGTTGGCGAATGTGTTGAATGCGCTCGATGAAGCTACTTGCTTTGTCAACTTCAGACTGGACGTGCACTGAATCGGCCTGAGCAGCTGCAAATGGCATGGCTACGTCAATGGGACATAGTGGCTGGAATCCCAAGCCCACCTGAAAGGGGCTATGGCCAATTGAATTTTGAAGAGCCCGGTTATAACTATGTTGTACATAAAAGAGGCTCTCGTCCCATGTGCGTGGATGCTTTGAATTGTACATGCGCAGAATGTGTACAATCATTCTGTTGATGACCTCTGTCTGGCCATCTGTTTGGGGATGGAAAGTTGTAGACTTGGTGAGCTTTGTGTCCATCATTGACCAGAGGCTGGACCAAAATGTGCTGAGGAACCTGCTATCTCGATCTGATATGATAGACTGTGGGATCCCAAAGTGCACCCATACTCATTCAAAGAAGAGTTTAGCAGTAGCTTCTGCTGTGATATTCTTCTTACAGGCCGCCATAATGGCCATCTTCGAGAATCTGTCAACGACCACGAAAACACAGTCATTGCCATTCTTAGTAGAGGGCAGACCCGACATGTAATCCATGGAGATGGATTCCCACGGTCGACTAGGGGTAGGTAGTGGAGTATATAGGCCTTGCTTCTTGATGGTCGGTTTGGCAATGGCGCAAGCAGTGCAGGATCTGATGTGCTTCTCGACATCCTTTCGAAGGTTCGGCCAATAGAAATACTTCTGTAGTATTGCTACTGTTTTCTCGACCCCGAAATGCCCAGCGACTCGACTGTAGTGTGCTTCCCATATCATCTTGGCACGCTCGCTTGAA